>JBBPCW010000127.1:11324393-11336977 GCA_037974425.1 Phenacogrammus interruptus
GAGGATAATGGAAACTGAATTAATACATATAGATACATACAGTGTGTGTGTGTGTGTGTGTGTGTGTGTGTGTGTGTCCGCGTGCGTGTGTGCGTGTGTGTGTGTGTGTGAACGTGGTGGGCCGGTGTGGATGATGTCCAGGGCTGTTTTTATGTCCCAGTCCAACCCTGGCTCTGGGACACCGTCATGCAGGAACACAAAAGTAAGCATGGCATTGTCCAAAATGTCTTGGTCTGCTGAAACAATAAGATTGCCGTTCACAGGAAATAATGGGACTATAGGACTAGTCCAAACTCTGAAAAACAGGTGTGTCCCAATACTTTTGTCCACATAACATACCTCTTTTTCACAGTTTTATCTAGTTTGAGTATTTGGAACAGTGAGCTGAGAAAAGAAAACACAGAAGTGATCAGACAGAGATGAATCCTTAACATTTACAGTAGGAACACGGAGACCCTTGCTGAAAACAGATCCAGTGTATAATCTTGGATGTGAGCAGGGCCAGTAACATGCTGTACCAAAGCAAACATGCCAAACCAAGCAACGTGTGCCGTCATTAGCTTGTTTGCAGCATAAATTTACATACACTGATGATTTTAATATTTGCTTCAAAATTACTAAAGCATGGCGTTCACAACCCGCATAGTCTTAATGATCTAAAAAGTTCATCTGGAAACTGAATGTTCTGTAGTGTATATATAATGTGTAACCCATATTTATTAGATTGAATGGGATTTTCGGTGAAAAGGTGAGTGGAAAGTATGTATGACCTTAAGCACAATGTTGAGTTTGGACTTCTCTCCAAATAATAATACTTAAACTGAAGGATATTTGAATTAAATACTTTTTATTCAGTTGACATTGAGTTCCCAGTTCATTTTTTGGAGTTTAATTTCATTCTGCTGTTTCTCACACATCCTACCTTTGAACTTTTGCATTTGATTTTAGCTCAAAAAAAAGATAACTAACAAATTCAGTTCCTGTTCCGAGAGCTACTGGACGTGGCCCACTAAGGTATTTAGTTCTATGAGGGACTGTGAGAGGTTTTTGACCTCTTAATATTTTATTTGAGGTTTTTGGCTGTTTTTACTTCATTATTTCACAGAAATGAGTTTTTCTGACAGCGTGTGACACAGGAAGGTGTCTAAATGATAAAAGTGTTACTGTCAGAGCTATGAAAAAGACTGCTGCTCTAAAAACCATCGCTTTGATCAACTCCTGCACCAAATCCTCAGCCATGACAGGTCACGTAGGTGGTCAGCTTCCTACATTTGCAGAGTTTATTCAGGCGAGAAGCTTTTGAATGTATGCTTATACTGTGTCATCACTAGGAATATTTAAACAAAATAGATGAAAAATTCAAAGAAACGTCTAGAACGTACATTTTTTAGTACTCATGTTGGTCAGCCTTTTTCTTAGTTTAGACTTTTAACATTTAGTTACTAATTCCTTTTTAACTTTGATTGTTACATTGGTGACAGCATCTGTACTGCTTTGTGATTTGTCACGTTTTTATTTATGGAATTTGGTTGATGCCCTTATCCACACATACAATCACCAGGGACAGCCCCGCTGGAGCAACTGAGGGTCAAGCGCCTTGCTCAAGGATACGATGGGAGAAAGTGGAGGTTTGAACCTGCAACTTTGTGGTCATCAGGTTCACAGGCAAGTCTTTTATCCAATAACCTACTACCAGTAATGCCACTATCACATTTCTCACTTTGAAGGATTCAAAAAGAGAAAACTGGAGCCCATAGATGCTGATAGATGCTGAAGTTCCCTTGTAGTTCAGTAAGTTACTGAGGACGTGGATTTTTTCCCTGCTACTTTTATATTTATCTTTTGTACCTCTACTGGAAGTAATTTTTAAGTTATTTTTGGAAAGCTACTTTTACTTTTATTTCAATGATTATTTCACCAAAATTTTTCAAAATTCTCTTACTCTGGAATGAGTAAAGGTGACCATATACACACTTCCTGATTCAGAGTCACAAGTTAACCCAGCAAAAACCTCAGGAGGCTCACTTTGAGTGATGTTTCAGTACACCTGCTGGCTGCTGTCAGCAAGTTTAGATTCCACAAACATGTTAGGAAATGTAAAATATCGCTATTAATACAGAATAAGATGTTGAAAATGCTTGCTGAGAGAAGAACTGCTGTTTCAGTAAGATACAGAAGGTGAAACAGCCTGCTTTTTTGTACACTGCATTACTGGTGTGGGTTTGGCGCATGTTTTATGTTTGACTAATAGTTTTCACAGGGGTTCGTTTTTTTCCGAGAGCAATAAACTGCGAGTTATGATAGGCAAGTCTGTAATGGTTTGTATTACATACATTAAACTCTAGTGGCCTATCTGTTCTGATATGAAACTTCTTTCTCACATATTGGAACTGTTTTTCATAGTTTCCTTTTATAATTGAATTCACATTGCAGATGTTCTGTCTTCTTCAAAGCTGAAATTTCAAAGCCAGCCCACGATAGCTGGAGTGTTCATTCCGCAGCACAATTTTGTGCGGAGTAATAGATCAAGACCAAGAGACTCTTCACACAATATTTCAGAGGGCATGTTTTGCCATGATCAAAACTAATGTGCGCTGTGGCTCCAAACAGGGTTTTTATTACTAAGCTGGGTGCATATTCTCATAAATATTCTAATCATTTTCACTCTTTTATGATCATTTCTGTGCTGCCGAACATGGCTTGTAGTCTTTTAAAGTGGAATCTGAGAGACAATAGAATAAGATGACTAAAAACATGTGGTGGATCAGGTTAAAGGTCATCAAAACAAATAGATCCGACTTTTAGAAAGTATGAAAGAACACATGCGAAAGAAAGTTCTTTATAAGAATAAGGATTCCTCTCATTCATTTTTAATATATATGCAATATTCAGTATATTGGAGCTTTCACACATCAGATCATTTTTTCCCTCCATATTGTCATTGCATCATGTTTATTTAAACTTTCTGTCAAGCCCTTATTGAATATGCATGAGAAATGTAAGTGACCCCATTTACCATGCTGCAAATGGTCTGGGCCTCTCTTGTTGCTGCCTCCTCTGACAAGCTGTTATTGTCCACTATTCACGCCGGCGAGGCGGCTGCCTTGACTCTGTGAACTTATCTGCAGTAAAATAGAGCCGCTGTCCTCTTTGTCCAGCTGTAATTATAATAACACTGAGACAACACAGCCACAATAGATGGCTCACCCTACACATATACTAATTGCATGTAGACTGTGGGCCCACCCTTGGAGCCCATGCAAACACGTACTCGCACAAAGGAAAAGCACATGGACACACGCATTCATTTTTATTTACTATGCTTGTCACTTCCCTCTTTCCACATGGCTACAAACAGATAAGCAGCCAGCTCTTTTCATTAGCTGGCAACAACACAGCGCTCACAGGAATATAAATGTTACACACTATAGCAATATGTAATTGCCACATTAAAAAAAGAAACAGTTTAATTTCACTTGCCTTGTCACTGTATTACAGTTGAAATGCACCAATGCTTCTAGCTCTTCTCAAGTGACTGTTGCTATTCAAGCCAGCCACCTGGCAATGTATGCTCCCGAATCATCTCACACAGATGTGTTTCTATAACGCATAAAGCATAAAGTCTAGAATAATTTGAAACAATAATAATGTGATTTTGCATACATTCTGGAACATGGCAACAACACAAACTGATCTACTGATCATTTATGTGTGCGGGCAACATAAAGATGCACACCATGGTGTATGTATAGAATACATTGTAATAATGATAAATGAAATAATTTAAAATGTGATAACGATATGGAATATTTTTATACGATTCTTTTAAGATTTTCTAATGTTGTAGAGCTTTGTTTTCTATTTTAAGAAGCTTAACTGAACAAAAATATGTTCTATTGGCAGATAATTTCAATGTCTAGAAAGTTAAAACCTATTACACACACACACACACACACACACACACTCACATATAATGAATATACACGCATGAACTACATGAAGAATGCCTACCTTGTATGTGCATTCATCGTCCATTTTATCAGCTCCACTCAGACTCTTTTTTAAATAAAATATATTAAAGCTTGCGAACTGCAGGTTTTTCAGCCTGGATTCATTTACTCTCCCTGAGTGATGTTTTTTGTTGAGTGTGTTCTGCTTAAAACAGGTACCAGGTGAGGGCAGACTATTTTGAATTTTCCTTGACCTACGTAGGGGTAGATGATTTAGCTCATTTTACATTCATGGGAATTTTCCACATTTGCATACCAGTTTTCTTGGAAGATGCAGTAAAAAAACGGATCATGGACATCAGCAGAAATCCTTTCTCTGGGAATGTTTGTGAGGGACACAGCTTTACAATACAGTAGCAAGGCATTTGACCCTTTTATTGAAGTCTTATATTCACAGAGCAAGGAAAGAAACATCCATCAGAGGGTTCTTTAGGGAACCAGAAATAGCATTTCTCCTTAGAATCCTTTTTTGAAATAAGAATGGAGACATTAAAGATTCCATTTTGGAGATTTATTTATTTATTTACATTTCATTTTACACTTACGCTTTTATCTAAAGTGACTTCTATTCCCTAACTACAGGGGGCAGTCTCTCCCTGGAGCAACTTGGGATTAAGGGTCTTGCTCAGGAACCCAGTGATGGTGTGCTGAAGGTAGGATTCGAACCCATGACCTCTTGGTCTGGAGGCAAGTATCCTGAGCTACCTCCACTCATACATTTATTTTTGGATGTTCTAAGCTATATTTTTCAACTGCACCATTGCAGTATTATGCCAGCGAGTCAGAACATTTTTATTATCTCAGTGTAATTCTGCTGTGGTCTCTCTGGGGCGTTTGAGGCAACATCTCATGAGAAATAATCCTTTGTTTCTCTCTATTACCCGGTTTACACGTATGGGTTTTCTCTTCGTGACATTTCATTAGATTTATCCGAGTGAATCTAATACCATCGCTTTCCGATATTAAGTCTGGTTCCACTACAAACCACCAATTCCACATACAAGTCCCCCCCTGAGAAATCCGGTGCTGTTCACAGATATATGTTCTTCCTCAAAGCCCCTTTGGACATATCAGCTAAGGGTTAAAACATCCAGTATTGCTGGCATGTTCAGATATTAAAACACTTCTGGGATCTGTTTTGCCGGCCTCTTGTGGGAGCTGCTGGATGTTGGCTATGGCTGGAATCAAAAGCCATGACTGCACAGGGGGGCTCCAAAGGGGATTCTGCTGGCAGCATGAAGTGTCTTGCTGGAGTCAATGGTTTTAATACTCCTTTGAGAGCCTGTACAGAGTTAGACAAGTATTTCTATGACGGGAGTGCAATTCAACACTTATCTTTTGCATTAGTAATAGCCCTCTGCCATTCTCTCTCTTTTATCCTAGAAGATCAGTAATATATTCCACGCCTACTCATTTCATACAGGAAAGCAGTGGACAGGAAATGAATGAATGGCTCTTCAGCATATATTCATGGAAAGCAGAGATTTTCTCGATGTCTAGACACCGAACAGGATCAACATTAAACAAAGAAATCAGCTTTTGAACACCTTATTGAGCACATTAAATGCAACGTGCCTCTCAGTCGAAGAGATACAAAGACATGAACACCCTGAAAATAGGAAACAAAATGTATCAGTATGATTCCCTGTAGGAACATAGTGGGACATTTCATGAAAAGTCCATTTTAAGTGAATAAAAAAGGCATGATGTCTGAGTTTACGTTCCAATATAAAAGGCAGAAAATGTGAATAAAAGTATTACTGATGATATGGTAGACAATGGCCCGCACAGAGATGTTTGTGTATATTAAATGTTTAGAGATAATTTGTTATAGCTGAGTTTGTTTAATGCATTTTTTATGAAAGTTTTAAATCTGTGAGTAATTCTTGCCTTAAGCATATGTCCTCGCTGATCGCTACAGGGGCATGTAACTCGGTAATGGCTTTGACAAATTGGAATAGCTTTAATAAACATTTGCCGCTTTTTTATTTGTTTGTTTGTTTTTTAAGACTTGCAATATGTCATTCTAATCTCCATATAATTCTCCTTTACGGTTGAATAAAGAGCTCCTCAAAAGGGCTATTTTGTTTTTCGCTGGGATGCTTTGCATTTAATTACACTCACAAATGTTTGTTAATGGTCTGTGTTTTTCAAAACATATCTCTTTAGCCCCTAATAATAAAGTCTGAAGCGCTGATATGTTTACTGTGCTCGGTGCTGTCAGCACGTCTGGAGCCTAATTAATCCCAGACTGCTGGCTAAACAATATGCATACCAATAGAAGATTGATTATTTGTCTCTGTGGCTGTCCGCAATTAGTGTTATATGACCGCTGGGGTTTGGGTTCGTAACTAAAGCACTATATAGAAAACATCAATAATACATATGTCAGCTGACTATACAGCTTAATGAAACAAGCCTGTAATATTTGGAAACGGCCGCATTTAGAGGTAGTTTGTATCTCTAATGTTAGCTTTGTTATTTTTTTTTTTATCTTGTTTTTGGTTTCTTTTTCCAGTTATTTATCCACACAGGCCTGTTGAGCACCCAGTGAGTATGCACGAAGACATTAAAATTGAAATATAGCGTTAAACTATATTGACAAAATATATTTGTTTTCTATACCCTCCTATACAGTCAAGTCAAAGCCTACCAAAGATTGTGTTTGAAATGAGGTTGTTCTAAAATATATGGATATTAGAATCACGCCGAAAAAAGAAAAAGAAAAAAAAAAGAAAAAAAAAAAGAATCACACTTATGTGATAAATGTCAATAAAAAGAGATACATTGGAATAAGAGAGATACATTGACACATTGCAAGACACATTGGAACATGCTGAATCCAACAAGTTAAAGCACTAAAATGTGTTATAAAAATCAAAGGAAAATGATTTTCTAAGATGTTCTGAAGCAGTGATAATACTCGTTTTCTCTACCCGCAGTCAAAAAACCACAGAAAGAAAGCAATTTGTAATAAAGCCGCCAAAATGTACACAAACTAGACCATAAGAGCACACAACACCTGTTCTGGATTTGCTCACTGTCGCTGTGCTGAATAAACCAGAAGTGCATAATGACTGCACCAGGTTTTACTGGTGTCTTACAGTCAGAAAATGAGAGCGAGAAAGTTTTTGTTAAGTGAACTTCAGTCATCTCTGAGCTCAGACAAAGTCATAGTACAGAAAAAAGAGCTTAAACCTAGGCTCAGGTGTGACCAGGCTCACAAAAGTCTCCTTCACTTTGTCTTTGCTTCTTTGTATAATTATATCATTGCTGTCAGAACAAAGCCTCGTCTCTCCACAGTTTCTCATCATAAATGTCTCCTGAGACACAGCGACAGAGTGCAAATCCAGAACAGGTGTTGTGTGCACTTATGGTCTGGTTTGTGTACATTTTGGCTGCTTTATTACAAATTGTGGTTTTTGATTGCTGTGTGGAGAAAATGAACATTATCACTGCTTCAGAACATCTTAAAGGTGAGGCGAGCTTCAAATCTGTTAGTAGTGTTATTAGTGTTGTTTGTAGAGTTAGTGTTCGTGGGTTGTTAGTGAATTTATTCACTGAAATGTTTCTGGGACTGACTGCTAAATGTTTTCTTGGAAGAATTGACCTTTTATTTTACATATTAAGACCAGTGTCAGTGAGGGGGACCTTTCTGAATGACTTGCAGTTTTAAGCAGTAAGAGTAAATGTCTCAGGTTAAATGATAAAAGGAAAAGGTTTAATGATTTTTATTAGATCAATTGGTAAATCACAGCTACTGAACATGTTTTATTGCAGTTATTAAATAATTAATCAAATGACTAAGAAGTCCTTTTTATTAATATTTAATCTTTTTTTTATCTTTACATATTATAAGTACATAGTCTAAGAGGCTAATCAAAGAATATTTGCTGTTTCTATCCTTTTTGATGATAAACTACAGCTTGTTATTTTTTCAGATTGTCACGGTCGCCTCGCCCTCCCCCCGTAGACACCGATCCCCGTCCCCTGAGTATTAGTTATCCCATTCATTCTGTTTCCCTTCTGTCATTTTCTGTCTCTGTGCCCTGTCTGCTCGTATCCCAATCCACCTCCGTTCCTCCCTTCCTCCCTTCGTTCCTTTCTCCCTGTCGAGTCTTCGTGTTCCGTTTGTGTCACAGCCCGTCCTTATCAGTTACACCTGTGTCTAGTCCCGTCAATCACAGTCTCACCTGTCTTCCCTTCCCGTGCACTATTTAAGCCCAGTCTGACCTCGAGTCAAGTGTGTCTGTATGTGCGCTTCCTTTGCGTGTGTATGCCCCCCTATCCTGTCCATGATTGTTTTCTGTTTTGATATATGTATAACATTGTTCTTTGTTTTGTTTTCACAGGCTCGTGCTACGACTCTCTGAGTTTGGTGTTTGTGCCCTGAAGTAACTCTGATTCCATTGTACTTCGTTTCTCTTGATCTGTCAGTGAGACAGCCTGCCTTTGTTCTGATTTAATTGTTAAGCACGAGCCTTGTCGTCTTCTGTTTATTTGAGCTTGTTTCTGAGTTCCAGTGGTCTTTTCTGTTCATTGTTTTCTGAGTCGGGTATGTTCTGCAATTGCTCTCTGTTTTGTGTATTTCATTTTCTGTACATTAAAGCTGTCTCCTTTCGTTGAACAGCCTTGCGTCCTCCCCCTTCCCTTACAGACACGCAATGACACAGATAAGCAGTTTTAATTAAACATAATAGTTAAAGAACTTTTTCATCACTCAAAATTTCATTTTCAATGCATGTTTGTTTATATTGCAAGACCATTTTTGCAAGAATTATATGTTTGCATGTCTGTATGTCTCTATTATATAACTGTACACTACTTATTGTTATACTAGATATTGTTTTTGTACCTAAATAGCTGAACTAAAACATATTTGCTAGTAATTCTGTTCAGTTTGTACAGTTCTACAGCTTTGTATTAATATCCTGAATTCATTATTTTCCAGAAGCAATAAAATTTTCTGTTGATGGGGTGACAGAAAGGTCAGTGAAATTGTTTTTAGCTTCATTTCATCTTGAGTTGCAGCGGAATGGCAACCGAGTTTAGCTCTTCTGATTAGGAAATGAATATCTCTGTAAGCCTCCTTCCCCCGAGCTCCAAAACAGCAGAAACCCACTGTTGTGCTCTCAAGTGCCCCTATCGATTCTGAAAGTAATGAATGGCTACCATGCTACAGAGGTCCACTAATGAGCATGCAGACTGATCATTAAAAACAAATGCTCTGTTGAAGAACTCTACAGGTTCCATTCAACTGCAGAGAAATGGGCGATGAGAACTTCTGCACTTACACAAGCTGAATAAACCAGAAGTGCATTACAACTACACCAGGTTTTTACTGGCATCGTCCAGTCAGAAAAGGAGGGAGGGAAAGTATTTGTTAAATGAACTTCACTGAGCTCAGACAGTCACAGTACAGAAAAAGAACTTAAACCTAGGCTCAGATGTGACCAGGCTCACAAAAGTCTCCTTCCCTTTGTCTTTGTATTATTATATTACTGCTCTCAGGAGAAAAGCTCGTCTCTGCACAGTTTCTCACCATAACTTTATGGCATTTTTTTGGTTTCTAACAGCTACATTAGCCACCACACCAACAGGGACTTCAATGAATTTGCAGTCAAATACATAGACTTTAATAAGGAGTTGCCCCCCTTTGAAGCTATAACAGTTTCCACTCTTCATGGAAGGCTTTCCACAAGATTTCAGAGTTTCTGTGGGATTTTGTGTCCATTCATTCTGTAGAGCATTTATGAGGTCGGGCACTGATGCTGGACGAGAAGGTCTGGCTCGCAATCTCCATTTCAGTTCAACCCAAAGGTGATGGAAGGTCTCTGTGTGGGCCAGTCCAGTTCTTTCACACAGAACTCATCCAGCCATGTCTTTATGGAGCTTATTTTGGGCACTGGGACAGTCATGCTGGAATAGAAAAGGTTCTTCCCCAAACTGTGTCCACAAAGTCAGATGCATGGTGTTGTTCAAAATGCGTTGGTGTGAAGTATTAAGACTGGCCTTCATTGGAAGTAAGGGGTCACACTCTGAAATACAAGTGTGTCCCAATACTTTTGTCTATATTGTGTATATTGATTCTGTAATGGTAGCTTTGATTCTCTTCATTTCACATGTTTTGATGTCAAATATGCATAAAAAACATAACAAAACCTACAACAAACTCAATAATTATAATCCAATTCAAATCATAATAAAATACCACAATGTTCACAAAGGGGAGGCTGGAGCCTGCTCTTTTGGTATATGGGTGAAAGTTACAGAAAATGAATGCCTATAGTAACAAAATGGTAAATACAAGCATGATGAAACACACCAGCCTGCATTCACCTGAATGCTGCAGCTCGCTAACTTGCTATGGTGATGCCTCTAGCTGAGCCAGTTTGTCTGGGTTAGTGTTATCTTCTTGAACGAGTGCCACTTGCGGACTGCTTTATCAGTTCTATTGAGATAATATTTTGTTTTCTTTTGGTCACTGTTTAATAACAAACCTGCACCTCTGCTTCTTGCTGTGTGTTAAATTCTAGATACATATGTTTTCTTGTGATAAGAATGTGACAGCATGTGTCAATCACATTCTGATTTGTGTCTAAAATGCACTGAATGATGCAGGACACCATTCGCTAAAATAGTGTTCTTCTGCCACTTCTGGCAAAAAGCAAATCAGTTGTGAGTTGTTCTTTTCCATATTTTCAATTCATTATTACCATTTTACAATGTATATACTTGTATTTTTGTGGCTTGTCTGCATAGTTTGTGTTAAATATCTGGGAACTGCTGAAGCTCTGCTGTAATTTGTTGACTATAATTTGTTTGCTTGTATCAATAAGCTGTGACTGAGAAATGAGGGGAAAGCACAGCATAATGATGATATTGCCAGCAACAAATCTGACCTTTTAAGAAAAAAAACAGACTGATTGAAACAGCAGCTCGTGAACATGGAGGTCTGTAATTTCTTCTCCTAAAAGTGTACAAGAAAGCCGCTAATACACTTTCCATCGTCTCCCATTCCCCAGGCTATACGCCTTCTGTATGGGATTTCAAAACTTGTGAAAGTTCAACACGATGAAAGTTTTCAAAGTGTTCCGCATCGCAGTAAATGCTTTTATAGTCTGAAGTCTCAGGAGACACCCCCACCTGAGCCGAACTGAGTGAAAACCTTACAGAGGGCGCTCCCTCGTCTCCTACAGACAGGCTCTAAAGTGTTGTCTCAGGTAGCTTATGAAGTCTTCTGCACAGTGAAGCAATGTCTCCTGGGTGACTTTTCTCAGCGCCATCATCACAACGTGTCACTTAAATGCTTCCTGGCTGCCTACAGCACTCATTTCTCTCTCGCATCCGATTCATCCCTCCTTCTTTTTCTTTCTCTAGCCTAGAACAGTCCTATCACAAGTCCTTGAACTCTCTATCAGTCCCAGGTTTCTCCTTGTGAAGCAGAGAGTGATTTGATGCTTGATTATTGTACATAAGCTCGTAGTATCTCTGAGGTTCTCTCAACAAGGCGCCACAGGCGCTTTCTCGTTCCTCAGCTGCTTGTAATTTCTCTGATAAAGTGTCCATTTAATCTAATCCCACCTAGCAGGTGTTTGCCATCTGCAGGCAACAGCATGTGTTTCTTATCTCAAGTAGCTGTTAGAAGCTGGAGGTTTATAGAATAACCTGTAGCAAAGCAAAATGAGGGAAAACAACACAAAAGGCATTTGTGAAAGACATACTGTGATATGGTGCACCAGAAATCCTCAAAAGGGAGGGTTCCCAAAGGGATTTCATCTCAGACAGACACAGACACATCATTACACACGAGCGTAGGATTAGGAAGTTACTCTATAAAAAGATATTAAACAAAACATGCTGAGGGGAAAGATGCGCTTATAGTTAGTTTTGGGTTTAATGCACCTCCAACACACAAATCCACTTCACATTTACACAAATAATGCCTTGGAAATAAGATCAAAAAGTATGTATTCATGAGATTTAAAAACAAACCCGATAAGGAAAAAATATTCAGACACCACAAATCAATAACATTAGCACTTTGTTGGCAATTAGAGTTTGTCAAATTTGTCAGCAGAAAGTAATTGTCATTTTTGCATCATTGTGTTTCAGCTTTGGCCCTTTCCTGTTCAGGTGTCCTGGGTAAAGAGGGTCCCTCTGATGGACCACTGATTTCAAAATGCTCCAGAATGGGATACAGGCGAGGAGACTTGTTAAACACATTTTCAGAAAAAAGCTTTTAAGTTATTTTGGGTGTATGTTTGGTGTCATTCCATTTCTTTGCCAGGCTATATGCTCCTCTTTTATCTCCTGACACAACCATCCATCCAATACACAAACACCTGCATAAAAAAGGTGTTGTAAACATGGCTATTTACTGCATGGCTGGCTCATTTAGACAAATTTATAACCAATAAAACACTGGTTACTAAGCAGTTACACTGGTTAGTTTTTATTTAGTTAATTCATAAATGCACACACACAAACACACGCAACACACACACACACACACACACACACACACACACACACACACACACACACATTTATGTATATTGCATTTCTTATGCC
>JBBPCW010000127.1:11357360-11367952 GCA_037974425.1 Phenacogrammus interruptus
TAAGTGTTTTATGTGTGTGTGTGTGTGTGTGTGTGTGTGTGTGTGTGTGTGTGTGTGTGTGTGTGTGTGTGTGTGTGACTCCATTTCACCTGTATCTGTATGAGTGTTTCATATACGTGTCTTTTCAGTAGTATGGATGCATGTGTGACAGTTTCATATGTGAATGTGTTAGTGTTTCAAATGTGTTTGTGTAACAAAGTCTGAAATGTCTAACGCCCCCTGATAGTTGAATGTTAATTTGTAATCATCTGAAAACAAATGTGTGATACAACTTTACAACTGATTTACAATTAGTACAGATTATAATGAATCACATTCATAAAATATCTGAGAACTGATTCTAGTGTGCTATTGGGAACCTGATTGTAGAACAGCATTTTGTTCTTTCTTGAATTCTCCACTAGGTCTGTCAGAAGCACTACTGCATCATACTGAGTCATACTACTGAAGTGCATTATAATAATTATTATTATTACTATTTTTATTTATATTTACTTATTTATTTTTTATAGCCTCCCTCCCTCTGTTCAGAAAATGTGCACCCTCTCTTTGTCTCAGCTTGAGGAACACATCATCTGCTGACAAAAGAAAATTACCTCCATCTCCACACTCACCTACTCTATCTGCACAAAGTAAGATCATTATTATGGCACTTCAATTACCATATCAAAGATCACAAGCACCATAAATATACAAAAATGGCATCAATGGCTACATTATCCGGAGCATCTATTGCTTTGTTACTCTTTCAAACGTTCAAATAAGGGTTTTCTGGATGTCAGGAAACAGACCAGCTCTTGTTGTATTATAGTGTCCTCTAAGCATTGCTCTAAAGTCTGATGCCCTTCTATAGCATAATGGGAGGGCTATGGTAGTTTGTACTGTCCAGGAATTTTTAAAGGTTATCAACGAAGCTTCACAAGCAGGCAGTGGCCATGCACTATGGCACAGTGAGAAAAAGGGCTTGGGGCAGGGGGGTGGCGAGCGCTGCTATCAGTTTGACATTTCTGTCAGTCCTGGTATTTGATTCAGTGGATGGCTCTGACAAATGTCAGTGCTGTCACTGAATCTGTTTTAATTATACCTGGCCGAGTCTTCCAGCTATCACCGGATGAACTTAATTAGCTGATGTGGTGGCTGCTGCTCATAGATCTCGCTCACTAAAGTAACCCACATGGCTATGAAGGCATTTAATTTGTGCCTGCATACATGTGAATTAAGTAATGAACCAAGGAGGAGGGTTGCATCGAGTTAGTGAACCAGATTTCCATTCTGTTACTGTGTAAAAAAGCCAGAAGCACACAAATCTGAGAGGTCATTTAGAAGATGAGGTATGGACAGGATTCATTAACCTCTCCATAAACCGAAAAGAATACCACTAGCTGCGAATTTATTATAAACATATTAGATAGAGGCTTATACTTCACTATATTTTGCAAAGTGCTGCTTCACTAATAGAAAATGAAGAATAAATGCGAAATCTGAGCATGTATGTAAAAATAGAAAATACAAAAAGGCATCCAGCTGAAGAAAATGTCCAAGACAAGCAGTCCTAGTCTGCCACTAGACAAGGCTGTTGAAGTCACTGAGAGCATATGCTAATGGTGCAAAAATGACTGGAGTGTGAAACAATTGCCCAGTGTTTGTTTGATTAAGGATCATTTAACATGCTGATGAGAAAGTGACCTACAGGACACCCTTCTAAAGCAGATTCATAATTATAAAGTACTTACATTTTCGACTGAGTTCCAGTGAAAAATTCCTTTTTTTCAGTTCAACCACTGAACTCGGCCCAGCTTCGTTCATCAGAACGTGAGATAAGATGCAACAGTGCACATATTAAAGATACAGGTTTGTTCTTTTATAGAAAAAAACAACGATTTATTTTTATGTCAAAGTATCACAATGACCACACATTCACCTGGCCAGGAAAGCCTACTACATATTACTTGAAATAGGACAATTAACATTTAGTCAGTACAAGTACAGAAATTTACAGGTGAACTTTACAGATTCTTACTGCTAAGAAAATAAAACACACATGTACTTTGAATGCTGGACTGAAATGAAGGTGGCTTCAATTAAACTAAAAGGCCTTTTGATCAAATGACAGTAAGAATCATGTAGTCTGATATTCTGTGTACCCCTGAAAATGCAGAACTCTTTAAGTTTAAGGGCCATGATCCAAAAGTGCCAACAAACCATTGAAAAAAAAAAACCTTTTAGGATCTTGTCATATGATATGGGACCCGTTTCATAAAAGCACAAATGAATGGATGCTTATGCAGGTAGTTAGCATATGTTTGGGCTGAGACTCTATAGAAAGGCTCATTGCTGGCGAGGGGAAAATTAGGGATGGGCAATACTTTAAACTGTGGATATATAATGTATGCTTTTCTGAGTATATCATGGACATGATCAGTACTTGAAGAACACAGACCAATTTCATGTTATAAAAAGAGCATGTATGGGTCCATTTTGTGCAGTCGATATGTAAAACACTATCTGTTTGAACTCATCGCATCTATGTGAACATACTGTGACATCATGTTTTGTGAAAATGATTTAAAACGTTGCCATATTGTCCACCCTTAGGTAATACTGAATTCAATATATTTGGCAACATGTCCAAACACAGTCTCACATACTTCTCAATGTACTGTAGCATATGTAAGAATACAGAATCATTTATTATTTTTATCTCATTATAATAAATCAGATTGTGTTTGAAATGGATCATTTGCAATGACTGGTGGATAAAGACCAATGTGTTAGACAATGCAGTTCCACCTGCACTCTTCTTTTCACCAGTTTTGTTTATTTCAAGAACTACACAGGCCTCACACCTATTTCTGACATGTTCTAGGTTTAGAAATAATAGGATTTCCTTGTTAACACCTTTTAAATATGTTCCTTGGTAAACTTAGTTGTAGACTAAGTGACAGGCCCAACAAAGGCACACTGTAACTATAGCCATGTAGGCATAGTGAGACATATGTGGACATTTCCACTGTTGTCCCTCCAAGATAACATTTATTGAACTCTCATTCTAACCCCTTTCCAAAGGAGTTACATTTACTAAGTAGTTCTCATTCTCAGTCCTTGAGTTTGTTCAGCGCAGAGCAGTGTTTTCACTTTAGCTGATCAGCAAATGATGAGTCCTTGATGAATCAATCAGTTGCATTAGAGCAGGGGTAACTCTGCCATTTTGGGCTTCAGCTGGACCAAAAATGAGAATCACTTTCATAAAAATCAACCAAATCACTAATGATGCAGCTTCATAAGAGCTTCATATAAATGATGCCTGTAAAATACTTGCCATAGGCCTGTTGCTGGTGACTGTGTTGCGACTAGATAAACAATTGTTTGCTTTTTTAATGTATTTGCTTTGTTTTTTAAACCAAACATCTGATAAAAAATTGCCCAGCATCTAAGACTGAGGTGGAAAAGATTTCCATAGAATGTAGCACTTCGAAGAAATTGTGTCGTGGCATGAGATATGAGCCCCAGTTTCCATTTAAGAACCAACCAACTGAAAAATGAAACCAGCAAAAAGATTAAAATTAAAAGCAAATAATTACATGGTGATTTACATTCAGATTAACAGGAAGTCGAACATGAACAGAAAACATCACTTAGGCGAGGATGCTTTGAGGAACAGAAAGTGAGACGAGGGGGAAACACAAGGAGCGTTCAACATAAATTAGCGCTTTGGAATTTTTGCACTGAAGAGTTTCTCACTGAGGGTAACATGAAAAACGTTCTTCAAAATCGGTGGAAAAAAATGATTCCCCTTCAAATGTGATGAATCTGTTGATAAACTGCTTACAAAATGTTCATTAATAACAAAGTGAGAAAAATACTCTTCTTTTTTTCCCATAAAAATTGCCACATTGAACGAGGCAAAACTAGATCATACCGCATGGGGTAGAGTTTGAGTCTGAGTTGAGCGGCTCTCTATACAGTTGTAACAGAAAGGAAGGCGTTGTGAACTTTGGCCCCTTCTGGTGCTTTTGCTCCATGCGTCATCAGCTCCTGGATGGTCATCCAGTTGTCCAGAATCTTCTTGTTGCGCTTCTTCATCATTTTGCGTTGGCTGAGCTCAATGATGCTGACCTCTTTGCGTCCCTCCCCGCTGCTCTGTGGGCTCTCTTTCAGACTGTCAAGTCGGCAGCGTTGCATGAGCTCACGTCGCCGCCGCTGCTCTTTGGCCCTCAGCAGCTGCTGTTTCCGTTCCTCTTTGCTCCAGTAGCGGCCCATCTTCATCTCGCTCATGGCATCATCATCTGTTGTCATTCCGCCGCTGCGCTCCTCCTTAATCTTGAGCGCCCGCTCTCGCAGCAACCTGTCCCGGACTGGCCGCTTGGTGATGTAGCGTGTCCCATCGCTCCGCACCTTTACCTTCCACTCTAACTTAGGTTCAGAAGGTCTGGGGGGCTGTGGGCCACCTGTTGCCAGCAGGCTGAGCTGGCTCTGTCCATACTCCACGGCGGAGCGCTGCTGAACCAGTTGCATGTAGCTCTGGTAGTGTCTGGCATGGGCTGGAACATCCACTTGCTGGTGGCGGTGGGAGAGGTAGGGGATCCTTGAGCCCAGAGCTTTCTCTTTCCTCGGGGAACTTTCTTCTTCGGCCGGCAGTGTCTGCTCTGACTCAGAGGGGTTGCTATGGTCGGGGCTGCCACTAGGAGCCCTTCTTACAGCATGGCACGGGGGTGAGCCGCGTCCTGTAATCAGACTACTCAGACTGCTTTTAAGGTTCTTCTGATTGGTGAGGCTGACCATTCTCTGCAGCGAATGCTCTGGAGAGCGGTCCATAGCTAGTGGTGTACTTCTGGAGCTCTCAGCCGTATTGTAAGCACTTGAGCTGTCCTTGTCTGACTTCTCCGGATGCTCATTGATATCTGCCAGCTTGCCTCCCTGCTTCTGTCCATGTGCATGCCGAGGACTTCGCTGGAGCTGCTCTTTGGCTGCCACTGCCTGCCGCTGGTCCTTCTTGCGCAGCTGGTGTGCCTGCATAATGCTCTGGCACTCCAGCTCAATGCTGCGTAGCTCCTCATTAAGGAGGCGCAACTCTCGCTCCACGCCACCACTTTGTTCCTTCAGGCTACACTCAATGGTACTGCTGCGCCTATAGAACAGGTCGTACTCGCCGCTGTTCCGGATCTGGCATTTCAGCTCCAAGAGTTGCTGGTATCGGTCCCCTACAGATTCCTCATCCTCGAGTCCTTCCCCAGCGCGCCTAGCCAACCTCGGTGAGTCACGGCTCTGGCCCGACACCTCCTGCCGCTGCCGCAAGCACTGGGACAGCCGCTTCTGGATCTGGGCCAAAACGTTGTGGTCAGAGCTGTCAGCAAAGTGTTGCTGGGCTCCAACAGTCCTCTCTTGACTGAAGGAGCAGGAAGCACTGCCAGCCATGACATCTTCTTGCTCTGTCTTCCTGGCCTAACGACAGAGGGATATTTTCAAAGTGAGGGACGGTAGCAGTTTTTTTCATATAGCACATTCATTAAAACGCATCTGCAACACTTTATTCCACTACACCACACCTTGTTTTAAACTGAAAAGGATATTTTTATTAAATTCAAGTTAACTTTTGCATAACAACTAGGCTGAGCATTAATTCGAATTCATGTCAACTCAACATCTGATCCTAAACCTAATCCTAATCCAAACCCTAATGTAGTGTAAAGAGAGAAACAAAACAAAAGAAGGGGGAAAGACACTAGCTGAGACTCACTCAGCAAAATAAATAAATACACAGGCATAACAACACAATCACAAATAAAGGCTATTTATAATGAGCCAAACAAGAACTAGGTGAAACTGATAGAGGTATGGCGGTGCCTGTCAGGGAGAGACAGCTGTAGTCTGGGGCTTGGCATGGCACCACTGTTGACAGAGTTCCGTTACATCATTTTGTAAACAATTTGATCATTTGGAGATATATATTGGAACCATTAAAAGCAGTCTATGCCAATTGCGGAGTTTGATCAAAGTACAGACACTGGTAAAATGGGCTTTCCGCATTTATGAATTCTAACAGTGCTTTCTGCGAGTGTAATGAACTGTATTAATATGAAATTGTTACAGATTCCCTATTCATTCCATTATTCATTCTTCTCATTCCAAAGCAATTGTCAATGCATGCCATCCAGAGTGCTACTGTAACATGTGCTCAGAAGACCTATCTGCAGCAAAACCCTGAACAAGCTACTGTTTATATTTTAGTGCAGTTAAGGGTTTCTAGGACTCACTGCTCTTTGATATTCCACCACCCACCTGCTCTTCCTCTTCTCTGGCTGCTCTCTCTATCTCCTCCTCCTCTCTCCTCTGTTCTTCAAGCATCTCCATTTTCAGTTCCTCCAAAAATTCACTGTGCTCATCATCCAGCCAGGCTGCATCATCCAACTGCAGAGAGAGATAGACACAGGGAAAAGTGAGAGATGAGTGATAATTGAACTAAAACTGGTGTAACATTCCGTCAAGGTCAATAAATAGATAAAGTAGCAAATCATCTTTTTTAGTGTACAGATTAGACCCAGGTACGTTTTTAGCAAGCATGAGAATAGATCTAACCCTGTCAGTCCTCAATAAGAAACAAAAAATGTCAATAGCTCTCCAATAAGTCCTCAAGGCCTGAATCTTCCATATTTTTTTATCTTTCGCACTTAAAAATAGAGCAGAAAATTGGGCACCCTGAGGACCGATTTAAAAAACACTACAGTCTTGAGAATCTACTGAAAATGCAAGCTTGCACTTCTGATGTTATTAAATCTTGCACATTAGATGGATTCACAGCAGAACAATAGACTTTGTGCGAAGCATTTTATGAACCAGGCTATCGTATTAGATGGTCAATACATATCCGTAGTAGCTTGCTGATCCTCTGTGTTAATTTCTTACATCAGTTCTCTGCATCGTGCTTGTCCATAAAGCATAATCCATATTTATGGTTTCAAATTTATTATCAGAGATGTATTTAATTACAGGGAGAGAGAAGAGAGTCCATTAATGGTTGCACGAGCTCCGCTGCTCTAGCCTGCTTTGACCATTCAGCGTGGTCCGAGGCTCAAACTCATGCAGTGTATTAGTATGCTATTAGTTTTTATGGGTGACGGCTAGAGGTCAATTACACCAGCAGCGCGAGAAAATAAAACACAACTGAATGAATGTGTTGGTCATCAGCCTGAAGAGAGGGCAGGGCACATCCTCGGCCCTAGGCATGTTTACTGGGGGAAATCAAAATGGCACCCTCTATAAATCAAAGCAAATGCCAGGCCTTTTCATGCTCTGCTGAGCTCTAGAGGGGAACACCTTCAAGACTCCTGGAATGTTTTAAGTGGGGCTATTATAGCATATGATAGTGTGTGTATTCTTGCATTTATCAGTATTAGTTTTGTACGGAGGGCTTCCAGTGTGTGTGCTAGACATGTGCCAGTACATAGTAATAAATTCTAATGAACACACATAATAATGTTATTTTGATTAATTAAACACTGTCACTATAGATTAATCATGTTGCAGTTACACCAGAGATTGTTTAAACACACAGATCTGTGCTTTCCTGAGCTCCTGCTATGCAGCCGTTCTCAGTGTGTGTATAAGAGTGCGGGTGTAAGAGTGTGTATATGTATCAGCCCTCCTACCTGCATCTCTGGCCTGGCTACAAGCAGGACGATGTTTCTGCAGTCTTCACTAGAGAGCACAGCCACAGCCTCTTCTCTGTTCTGCACATCCTGACCATTTATCTGAGGAGGAAAACACAGTGAGCAAGACTCAGGCTCAGTCTGACCTGTAAAAACTAAATAAAACATATTGTTGCTGTCAGAAGAAACCTTATATCTCCATTTTTGCCTTTAATAAAAAAAAGAATCAAAAATAAAAAGACAGCTGTCCTTTGAATTGACCGAAAAAACAGTCCAAATGATTTTGAATACAATTTTGTTACATTAACTTACATTGCTGTTATAGAGATATTTTTGGTCATCAGCAAGTGTGATGAGCATTACAGTACACTGGATGACCTGAACACTAGAGTCCACTGCAGTTTACTTTCCTGAACAAAATTCAAGCTTCAATATGGCAACTATTGTTTTCAGGGATCAATATCTTTGTCTATGTCTGGGCAATTCTGTGTCAGATTACTAAACATCTCAATGAGGTTTGAGACAGGTGTGTGATGATTTAGGCATGCCGTTTGGGGGATTGCTTGCTACATTAGTCTTGTAGCTGCAGTGCAAAATCAGAGAAGCAAACTCCAGACACCAAACATGTTATGGCTGATTAACAACAAGTACATCTGATTTTACCCCAAACTATTACTTTAATAGCAAACAAAAAACAACAAAAATGATCACTACTTTGTGTATTTTTTTGTGTGTATTTTTTTTTAGATTTGATAACAGGACTGGATTTTTTTTACCTTCTTAATGCACAATAAGAAACACTTAGAATAGAGCTGGCTGATAAACAGGCTGGGATGAGTGACACTGGTCAACACACTCATTCACACCTCATTCCAGGTGAGTGCTAGCAGTCACTGATATTCAGGGGATGATGAACCCTCTTTGTTTATGAAGGGAAAAGCTTGTGTGACGCAGTGTTTGTGTTCATGAGCGCTTCCGGCTCACATCCAGCCAGCCACACAATTAAGCGGCCTGTGACAGCCAGCGTCCATCTTTTTGCAAGATGAGTAATGATGCAGTCAGGACACAGATAACAGTATCTGCCCTGCAAACCTGCACCACACCAATCAGTGTCCTATACACGCACGCACACACACACACACACACACACACACACACACACACACACAAACACAAACACACTCACACTCACACACTCACACTCACAAAACATGCACACACACATCCAAAGACACACAACCATGCAAGTATTTACAAAGAAACACACAAATCTATAAGCTTGTGCACCCACCCACACACATATGCCTGACACACACTCACGCTCGCCTCGAGGCAATTAGAGGAGGATTGTGCATTTTCTATGAATGCCAAAACAAGCCTGGTCAGGGCTGGACAAGGAAAACAGATTTCTGAGTTTCTCTCATTTCTAAGATAATGATTGAAGGACCCCTTTCTTATTTTTATTGTTTTATTTGTTTACCCTGAGGTCTGTGTGTGTTCATGTACCAAAAACCACCCGCATTCATTTTTACATGACTATTTTTCAAGCCCCTCTCTATCCTTCACAATGAAACATGCTGATTTTTACTGTTCCTTTATGGATGCTGTGTGTAAATGGTCTATGTGCCGATTGGCTGCTTTGCATTGTGCCTTATTCAAAAAGCAGGCCAGCAGGAAGCACTCAACTTTAAAATAATTGGGTGGGACTAAACTGCTGAGTTCATGTAAATGCATTGGTTTCTGTGACCCTATGAAACAGAAATCTAATGAATATAATTACATAAAACACTGTACAACTGGGAGTAGCGAATGGTATGTTTATGGTAGTGTTTACATTCCATCAAACTCTACAGTAACCACACATTTACATTTGATTTTCACGTTCACTTTTCACTCAGTAGAGTGTCCAGTGAACTTTCATCATTTTCAGGTAGCTTGAGAAAGTCTAAACACAGTTATAGCCAACGGTACACCTTTAACAGCCAATAAGTGCTTGCAATTTCCTGGGTCAGCAAAAAACGGATTAAGAACGGCTTTGGTGAAAGTGTGATTGTAGCCAAAAATACCTAAGCGTGAAGTACAGTGGCTCTTGAGAGGCTGTAATAGTGGGCTTTGAAATGCTCCACAGGGATACATCAGCTTCTCCATGTGACCAGCACAGCAACACTGCTCTGGCCTAATGGTGCCAAGGAGACCCCCTTCCTGTCCTGGAGGACCCTTCGCTGTGCACATACACACACACCGAACGAACTCATACAACATGTGTCCAGAGTAACGACCCCCTCCTTACTTTGGGGCCCCATCAGATGCTAAAGCACACACACTCTCTCTCTTTCACTTTTCCTCTCTAACACACACTCTCTCTCAAGCAGCACTAAACCAGGATGTAAAAATGTGTACTCTCCCAGTGGGCTGCCACTGCTGACTCCTACACTGTAACAGCCAGGGAGCACTGAGGGGGGTTACACTCAGGCTTAATGCACAGCCATTAAAGATGAAAGAGGCCTCTAACTGCGAGACAATGAGTGCTCTGCTGGCATAAAGGGCTCCTCATGGGTGTCTAATGAGGCTGGCATGCTGAGAAAGTTACCTGCAAAATACGGTCTCCTTCCCGAATTCGGCCATCTTGTGCCGCAATGCTGTTTGGTCCAATCTAGAAAAAAGCAAAAGACTGCGCATTTGAAAATGTAGAGAAAGTACAGAGCAAGTTATGAGTAGCTGCACATCAGACAGTTGCTTTTGTTGTTCTGGCCATTTTTTGGGACGGTAGATTTAAAATGAAATAATGTCAATGTCTTCTTTCATTCTATATAGGATCATCCATGTAATCTATACAGAATCGTCCATGTAATCTATACAGAATCGTCCATGTAATCTATATAGAATCGTCCATGTAATCTATACAGAATCGTCCATGTAATCTATACAGAATCGTCCATGTAATCT
>JBBPCW010000127.1:11368178-11379259 GCA_037974425.1 Phenacogrammus interruptus
AATCTATACAGAATCGTCCATGTAATCTATACAGAATCGTCCATGTAATCTATACAGAATCGTCCATGTAATCTATACAGAATCGTCCATGTAATCTATATAGAATCATCCATGTAATCTATATAGAATCGTCCATGTAATCTATATAGAATCGTCCATGTAATCTTTACAGAATCATCCATGTAATCTATACAGAATCGTCCATGTAATCTATACAGAATCATCCATGTAATCTATACAGAATCATCCATGTAATCTATACAGAATCGTCCATGTAATCTATACTTTTTTCCCCAAAGTCTAATTATTCTTCATTGGCAAGTCAGCTCCCCAAACTCCATTATTTGTTCTGACTGAAGGAAAAAAAGCCCAAAACAAACAGAAATGGCTGCGTTACAAGCCTGGCATCACTAGGGAAGATACCCTGCATGTAATGGTGTTTATGATTTGTAAACATCAGCTCAAAACCATTTACAAAGAATTTGCAAGTACTAAACATGACAATTTTATTTCAGCTGATGCTAAATTGCCCATTTTTTCATGGACCTCTGAAACGGGTGGACTGCATTAAAAAATGACTGTGATTCCGGTATGATTCAGTCCGTATGAACATAAAAGTCCTCAAAGTAAAATTGACATTCTACATTTTAAACTCGGTCATTGTTTCATTATGAGTCAAAGGACACAACGTTTTTACTGGTTTTTTTTAATAGTTTTACTGTTAATAATTAAAAAATACTCCCTCATGTTTACATTTTCTAGGGTTCACCACTGATACATGCCAAAATTTCATGGAAACATTAAAGGTTGACTGGCTCATGTTTCACAGGTTTAGCAATCCCATGAGCCACTGTGACTAATGATTGTAAGTGAAGGGGCAGCCCCATCTTTCAATGGCCAATCAATTTTTGTCTCGCTCCATTTGTTTCACACTGTCCAATCATGGCACATCTCCAAACAAGGCTCACAATTGGGCTCTCCATCTTCATAACACAATCCAGACCTTCACATGGACCCAACTCTTTAGAATGATGGCCTGCCACAGTCTGTGATCATACTGATAAAAACAGCCTCACTTTAAAGGATATCACTGATATGTCCTGTTCATCGGTTAAAGCATAATAACACTCTGTTTTATTGTAGATAGCTTATCTAAAGAAACTATCAATGTTACCTCATCAAAGAGCTGTGACTCGAAGATTTATTGCACAATAAATCAGAGGGACTTGGTACCTCACCTCTATTCCTCTATTATGGCTCTTATCACTTTGTTATCATTATGTTTATTATAGTGGAAACTGAATAATTGCTGAAATTCTCACTTTCACTTTCTTCTGTCCTCATAAAGTGGATTACAGTTCAGTTACTGTGATCCTTCTTCCCATTTTTACAACAGAGAGCAAAGGCAGTACATCAAGAGCAGCGTATAATATGCCAGATAGCATAGGCCACGCATCTGTAGTCTTCAATTTTATGGAGTGAAGATTTTAATAAGCCTGCAACCACTGACTGGCTCTGGCATATCTATATTCAGCAGGAGTCTCTGCTGCAAGTACCTTGCAGTGCTGAGGCGACTTCAAATGAATCTGGGAGCAAGTTTGGCAGAATGGAGGAGAGTGGCTTTGGATTTGGTGCCAACAAGTGGGAGAAGAACCCCCTCGACCAAATCTGTCTAACATGCACACCCCATGATTTCTGGAAGCTGTGATATTTTTACGGATGCCAGGAGAGAGGAGAGCGTATTTCAGTTTCTTCGCTAATATTTACTGTTCCGCACAATTTAACATTATTTATGGCTGCCTATAAAGCAACAAAATGTGGTGACAACATGCATAAACACTTAGAAAGGCACATTCCATCAAGAATCATAACATTGTCTGAGGTGAAATGACAATAGATCGGACTAAAGCTGATGTTTGTTGGAATAAAGCTTTATTCCAAACAACTGTCAAAGATCCATGATGGCTTGTGAATTCTAAAATGTTCTGGATGCTCAATTGTACAAAAATACCATAAAATGCTGTAAAATACTGGCTGCACAGTCTTTGAAACTATAGTGATGTAACTGTCTGCGGCTGTGGAATTACAATTAGCCTGGTATTATCCTGGTATTTTATATAAGAGCTAAGCCCTGACCATATATTTAAAGGCATCTCAAAAACACTCTTTGATCAATATTGGTTTGATGTCACTTATTTCATGATGTATGTGCACATGCCTGCATTACTCATCTGTGAGGACTGGAATTGCTTTCTGGGAAGAGTGGTAGCAGAGCATCTCTTCACAGAAAACTATTCATATCCTCGGGACGGGTAAGTAAGCAGCTAATTTAAAGTCAGCAGCTGCTCATTTTCTCAACTGCCATCACAGTAAAATGCAAAACTTTGAGCACCCCAGTCAAATTACGTTCTGATGATTTTCTAAGTGAAAATATCTGCAAATCCTCTATGGGGAACAAACTTTATAATGGAATTTCCTGCAAGTTTTAAAGCACAACTTCTATTTATTTAACATACTGGGTTTAGCTTTCTATTTACCATTAACATTAAACGAAAACAAAATTCAAAAGTTTTGTTTTTTCTACCATGTAAAATTTAGCAAATAAATATCAGCTGGGCATTAATACGATAAGATAACCCTTACGGCAGTGGTCCCCAACCCCCGGACCGGTACCGGGCAGTGGGTCACGTGGTACCGGTCCGCGGGCTGCACAGGAAAAAAAACCATGGATGTTACCCGTGTTATGTTGTTGGCTCGTTGTTATGAAAATGCTGTTAATTAAGCTGCGAGTTTACGATTTTATTATATTTTAAAGATACCCCATTATTATATTATATTATATTATAAAATATCCCCATTTTTATGTGTATCATTTATTTGTATAAATACGTATATTTATCTGCCACTCATTAAAGGCCAGGTCGTGATAACAGTTTCTGATATTAAACCGGTCCGTGACCAAATAAAGGTTGGGGACCACTGCCTTACGGCTCCCACAATTAGGACGTGGCCTATTCTCATAATAATACATTCTCTTCAGAGGATGTTCATCCATTTTCACATTCACAATTTGACCAGGAACACACAAGCTGTGTAGGCTGAGCTGCTAGACCTGAACCCTGAAACACCACCATGATTAACATTTGAAATGACTCAACTTACCCTCATCTGGCATTTCAAGTTATCAAGACATTATTGTCATGATACTATCATCAAATGGCCACATTCAGTTATAATTTCAAAGTAATAGTGTCATCAGTGTCAGTCTAAACCACAGGGTAAACTGTGACAGAGACCTGTTCCTCACTGAACAGCATTACACAAATAAACCTCAAGTGTCAGCACTTGAGCCTTAAACTAGTGACCTTAAACAGTGTGTTACACAACCCTTATATCACACCTCAGCCACGTTCATGCTGCATGATTAAAAACGCTTCAGTGTAATAATACCATGACAAATAAAACTATCCAAACAAGCCTGTTTAACCCAGCACACAGTGGAGGTGCCAGGGGAGAACGATCACATTCAAATGTCAGTTTTGATTATGTCATATTTGCACTAGGGTCTTTCTGTCTCATCTACATGCAGCTCAAATGCCTGTTTTTCCTGCAGATCATGCTGTACTCTGAGAATGGGTAATTATAATCATCACGGGTTTGTTATTCTTTGTCTGCAAACAATTCAGAGAGAGAATCAACATCTCTGAAAGGAAAATAAAAACGCAAAAGCAGTGCCGTGATATACAGCAGATTCCATACATTTTTAATGAACAACATTTGCCATATAGCAGTCTGGTGCCTGGGTGTTTTTTCTTGTAGAGATATACTGTTAATCAAAGGAGCAAGTCCATCAAACAAGAAATTACTGAAATGGGGCCTAATTAACTTAGAGCCACTTTTTAATCTTGCTTTGTTGACTTGAAGCAAAAGTACTTTTAATTGAGTTAGATAAGCTTTACAGAATATTAGCAAAAATAGAGCTAGTGAAAGACAAACAGACTGTCCAAATACCAACATTTAGAGTGTCATTAATTATAGGTCATTATGTAATTTACATGTATTTAATATGACAGTATGAGTGTAAAAAGCCAAACTGTTTGCACTAATTGGATGTAATTTTATACGTCAAATGCAATTTGTTTCCAATCTCATCACTATGTGGTGACATTCTAGCAGAATGACGTGAAAAATCATAACAAATGGAAAAGTTGCAAGAGACGAAAGCACAGCACAGACATGTTCCAACAACTGAATCTGATCTCTTTATGCTGTGGGTTTTCAAACACGAAGAGACACTCACTTCTGACACGTAGATGGCAACGTCCTCCTCGTCATCCGTCCTGTAGCAAAGAGTGAGGCCAAGCTTCTCCTGACTGTTCAAGCGGCACAGCTCCACCTCCTAGCACACGGAAAGAGTCTGAATGTTAGATGGTGACATTTCCGTCAGGTTCTGACAAACAACTCCTCCAAGTTTCGCTGCACTTTCCTTCAACAAATATTTTGCGCAGGCAGTGCTCACTTACAGCAAACACAAAATCTTCCAGTAAACAGCCGTCTGAAATTATACATGCATGAATGAAATATTTACTGCAGCCTGGGAAAACTGTGGCATTCTCCTTCACCCACACATCTTAATAAATAAGAGTTTTTAACTTGCACTTCCACTGGTGCACTTAATATGCAGTTTCTCTTTCAATATTAATACATAGTTTGTAAATAAGCTGTACTTATGCTAATAAGCAGTAATTTATTCGGTCAGCGATCGCTGAGCTTCAACCACAGAGAGGCAGAGGAGATGAAAAATTCATCCCCTGCTCCATTGTGGAGTTCATGAGAGAGGCACCAGCTAAAATTACCACCTCACTAACTAGGATTCTTACTAAAATTTCTTCTCCTTGAAAACCACATTTCCACCACACAACTTTCCTTCTAGCTCAATAGTAAAGGCAAAAACTTCACTAATAAATAAATCATCATCATGACTTTTAGAGCTCATGCCAGGACAAAACTGAGGATGAACTAGGAGTTGGTGTTAGGATAAGCTCAGTAATTAATCTTTTAAGCTCTGTCAAACAAAACTATTTATTGCTATGTTTGCAGTGTTAAAACCTACACGCATACTTTGCACAGCCAGACGAGGACTGAGGATGGAAATCCTTATTTATAGGGGGGAATCCCAGTGTGCCTGCAGGCCTCATTACACCCAAATAAGATACCATTTAGAAATCATGAAACACAGCTAGAAAGATTGAATATTAAGTGGGAAGTGTCAAGTGAACTGTACATCACAAGCATCACTTTCTGAGATGCTTACTCAAGAGACATCAGAGCAGATCTACAAGAATAGGACTCATTCCAAACCATTTGAAGCAGAATTGTGCACTTGGCACAAAAGATCACGGTTAGGAAGTTGGCACACATTGAACTAAGCACTAAACACCCAACTGTTGTCTCTCCGCAGTTGGGTAAGCAAACGTTCCACACAGTACCAAATGCCACATTTAACAACCTCTATAGCTCAACATATACCATCTAATACAGATCAAATACAGTGCACCTTAACTTAGAGCAGCAAACACTGGTTCATTAATTCATTCATTCATTCATTCATTGTCTGTGCTGCTTACACTAACCAAGGTTGTACTGGAGCCCAACACTACTATGACAAAAAAGCAGAGAAACACAAAGGACAGTCCATCATAGGGCACACACACAAACACAATCACACCTAGCAACTATTTCGAAGCACTGTGTTTTAAAACTGTGGGAGGAAACCCACAAAGACCCAGGGAGAACATACAAACTTCACACAGAAAGGACCTGTTAGCTGCCACAAGCAGGAATCAAATCCAGAACCTTTTTGCTGTGAGATGACAGCACTACCCACAGACTCTGTGTTACCTCAAAAGAAATTCCCCAGGAACACAGACACACCACCTCCTCAACGCTGCTATTCTTCTTCCACACAAAATCAAGCACCCATATGTCACTGTATTATTAAAGCCTTATTATGGAATTCTGCGCTCGACAGCTCCCCTGCATATATTGTCAATGCACTCATGCATATTGTATTAACCTACTGTTTATTGTAATATATATGGTCTGTATTATTGTTGGCTGATTGGAATTCTTTTATCCTTGCATTTTTTCTATTAAAAATGAAATGTTCAAACTAGGGTGGGGGTGATAATTGATTGTACTTGGTGAACTGTGATTTGTTCCACATTCGATGCAGTAAATGACTATATCATGAAAATCGAGCACAAAATGTCACATATATTGAAGCCACCAGTATAAGACTCACTTTGATGTTTCCCTTACTCTTTCCATGGGCTCTCTCTCTCACAAAAAGGCTGCATCACAAACTGCATATTAAACAGTGTGTTTGAAAACATTCAGTAATGTAGTGTGGGACATTTAGAAGGTGTTTCATTATTGGTTTGGTCTTACTGATTGTATTTCTATTGCAGTGGTCACTATGAACGCAACCCCCTTAAGTTCATCCCTTAAAATCACCTTCATTTTGACCTTAATTTCTCATATAGGACATTAAGGAAAATAAAGGGGAAATATGCACAGATTAAGGCTGATTAAGGGCTAAAACTACTTTTCCTCCTTACTTTTTCAAAATTGCCCCTTAAATAATAGAAACTCCCGAAAGAACACCTTAAATTTAAGATCAAGGATGATTCACACTCATGGCTTAAAACTAATTTTAAAGTAAAATTAAGGGCTCGGTTTCAGAAATTAACGGCCACTTAATTACAATGAATGGGTTTGATGTATTAAGGTAGGGTAGGCACATTTTAAGTACATTGTGTTTCATAATGGATGGGAAACTGTCTGGCATGGCCGACTGTCACAAAGAAATTTTAAACCCAGCAGAGGATGGTCTCATTGAAAGCACAATCAAATTAAGAATAAAAGTTATTCTCATATCAACTAACACTTGAGTGACACACTGAAGAAATGGAAGAAAGTGTTGCCTCAGCAAAGGAAAGCACAAAATTCCTCCTCTGCATTTAACACCTATTCACCAAGTGAAGCAGTGGGCAGTCAGGAACACAGTGCCTAGGGAGCAGAGTGTGGGGACAGTACTTTGCTCAAGGGTACCCCAGAGGTGCTTAGCGGTCTTGAGATTCTAAACCACGACTTCCTGATCGCAGGGCTGCCCACCAGTAGCCTAGAGGTTACCAGCTGCCTACCAATATAGCTACCAACAATATGGTGTTGAAACTAAACTTCATGTTGCACAAGTGCTTCAGAGCATTTCAAAATATTGAGAAATATATATTTTGTGTCACTTAAAACATTATTAAGCCTAAAACAATATTAACCCAGCCCTCTGTCAAACCCAGACTCTCAGTGTTTTAGGGCAGGTGTGTACTTGACATGTTTACTAGTATTCTACCTTGTGACCTCTGACCTGGCTGATAGTCAGGGCCACAGCAAAAAAGTCAAAATACAAGAAACAGATCAGCCTTTGACATGGTGCCTTGACTGGGTCCACATGTGTCAAGCATGTCAAGTCTTTGAGGAGAGAAATTGAGAAACACAAAGGAAGGCAGAGGGGGAAGAGGGGAACAAATGAAGCAACCAAAGCCATCTGGTGTGTGTAGTGCCAGGGGTCACATACACTTCCTCCTTGTTCCCTCCCTGTGTTCATCAAATAGTGGCAGCCCAACATAAGCACACCGGTGCAGGGGGCTGCACTGCTAATTGCCCCCCAGAGCAACATGAGAGCGGGAGAGAGGAGAGGGACGAAAGTAGGGAAACTATAGTGTCAGGCTCTGCGTCTCATTTTTTTGACACACTCTAGCAGACAAGCTCTCAGATCTTTAATTGAGTGCCTCTGTGAGTAACAGCCCTAGTGGAGTGAGTGAGGTGCAGTCACTGGTGTTATCACAAGCAATGAAGGGCTGGCTGGGGCTTACTGCTACACACTGATAGAGTGATAAACTGACACACTTTCATTTTTCTTCCATGCTTTAAAGCACAAATTAAACCCTTTGTAACCTAAATCTGCAGCAGTGTTCCTTTATTCTTCATGGGAATTTCTGAAATATATGACTGAGGTCTCAATAAGATTTTAATAAAGGCGTAACACTGACATGAAATAAAAACCACACAATATTTTTTGACATAACATCCAAAGTAATTAGTTTGGCTGTCGAGTGGATCTATTTTGATAGGTTTAGAGGTGAATCATAATTTGTCTGTTAAGATAAAAGGAATGAGAGGAAACACTTAAAGCGTAAACAGGCATTAAAAGACTTGCAAGCAGCAGCAGCATCTACTGTTCAACCCCCCAGTGGAAATTCCTCCAACAATACGATTCCTTTAAGCAGGTTGGCATGTCAGAATGTATCATTATTCCCTCAGTGAGTCAAACCTGAAAGCCTCATCTGATCTGCTTTACAAAGTCTTTTACCAGGAACGTTCCTGCTGCCTCCCATTTTCTCTCTCTCATTCCATTTTCCAGATGATCTTCAAGGCTCAGGAGAGCGAAAAGATAGAGAAGATGAGAGGAACGCTGGAATGACAGTAAATTAATGAGTCTGATGGTGTGATTAGAGAAGATGACTGCCCACAGTCAGTATGTGCAGGATCCTGTCATAATAAGTGTGTATTTGTACTGCTGTAGCAGGAGTGAGTGAAGAAAGATGAAGATTAAGAGAGATAGGAGAAGTGGTAAGAAAACAGGAAGGCGGAAAAGAAAATATACTTTATTCTTAAAGATATGGTGCAGTGTGACAAATATACCATATTGCATGTTTAGGCTACATCACCTGTTTTGATACGCTATACAATATACAAAACTTTCTTTGTAAAAGTTAGTATCAGTTAGTGCCATGCTTTTGAATTTGTTTATCAAGGAAGAACACTGAATATATTTATATGAAAATTTCAGATTTTTTAAATTATTTTACTTACATCTATACTTATTTACTTGCACTCATTTCTTCATTTTATTTGGGTTTCAATTTTTTTAATTTAAAATGTACTTATTGTTTTAATGTTTGCACAGTCCGTGTTGTACTTGTGTGACTGCATGTGACAAATAAAGAATCTTGAATCTTGAGTATCATTTACAAGGAAAACAGACTGGACTATGAATATGGATAAATCAATAAGCACCAAACTAACAATAGCAATAGCAAACTGGAAAAGTGCAGTAATACTAACCTAACCCATGACAATGCAAATAAGATAAGAAATATTTATTATATCTTTTCTTATAAATAGCATGGTACCACTGTTACTCTCACTGGCATTTGCTGATGAAAGTTAGAAACTGTTCACCCCGGGAGCAACTGTGCAACTGAGATTGATCAGGATGCATTCAGTAGAGTCGAGGAATATATTTAACAGTGAGTTTTTAGTAGAATTGCGATTGAGATTAAACAAGATTATTTACGATAACGTAAGGTCCGGGCTTTTTGTTTGCCAAGAAGATCAGCACATCCATTAATTTGAGATTTGAGGCTTAAAGACTGTAATGAGGAAGACTGCTTGTCACGAGCACTGTGTTATTAGGTTTCATTATTATTCATTTCTCTAATTTACATTTAAAACACTGAATAAAGTATGATGTCATTTTAATTGTACCTCTTGTGAATTTCGAACTGTGATTTTGATTAAAAAAACGAGGTATCATTCAGCACTAGCTCACACATCCAAACATTACAGGCCTGCAAACATTATAGTTATCACAGTATCTGCCTATGCAGTCGTGATATCTCAGAAGGACGAAATGTAGATATGAACCTTCTAATCAATTCTAATTACTCTTACATTCTGTAGTGAGCACCCTGTCCAATCACAGCTCCAGTTTTGATGACATGTAATCCACCAAAAGCAGCACATTTTAGAAAATCACACTACAATCAAGTCATATTGAGGTTCATTTTTGAGATGGTGGGCTTCTGCAATATCAGTGTTACTGAAGCTGATACCACAGTAACAATAAGCAAACAGTATATAGTACAGATCTACCATGGAGATGTAACTGTGATCAGGAATAAAACTACAAAATATAAACCCCAATGAGAGGCCAAACATCTGAAAGTATGGTTCCACACCACAGAAACAGTAGCTAGAATATGTTCCAGTGTCTCATGCTCGATTTTGTTAAGATGTGCAATTCTTCGCTAAGTGGGCTCTTTTTTCTGTGCAAAGATATTCCTATTGACATATGGTAAGTGGAGGTACACTGGAGTCTACCCTTCCAAGCATGAAATAAAAAGAACACACACATTGTAATAGGATTAGCTGATAGAAATGAGCCGTGTAGATCGGAGCTTAATATAATATATTTGCTCCGACTTAATGTGAGCTGCAGGAGACACGAGCGGACGTGTAATTCTGTGAAGAGGAGTAGCAGCTCACGCTTCGTGGGCAAAGCATTCAAACAAATTCAAATGAAACAAACCAACTAAGGCTATCATCATGTATCACTCAAAGCTTTTAAACAGACTGTCTTCTCTCAAACAGGCTGGAAATAAAGAAATCTTGAAGCCAGTTATGCTATTTGGTGGACCAAAACAAGAAGTAGGACAAAGAAAAATAAATGTATTATTAATGGCATGGTGTCCTATAAGATGGCTGATAACGTCATCTGTCAAAGCTCAACAAAAAAGAAGAGGGAGAATGTAACAAGATGAACAGTTTTTGACACAATGATGGACTAGCAGGGCTTAACGAGGGTTTTGAAGGTGCTGTTATATGTTTCCAGTGCAGTGACATATACATAATGAGCAAATTCACTCATGGGGCAGAAACAATCAAAGCCAGTGGTACAGAAATGCTTTGGTGTGGATTTGTGTGGATCTCAATATGATTTACTCTGCAGTATATAACACCATAAGAAACACCGTGGGGTTGAATGGCATAGACCATGCTATTGCTTTTAACCCTATCCTACCTAACATCTCTGCATGTGACATATTTAGAGACCTCGGCTGTGCCTCCTTTATGTCAGTAAAATCTGCCACTGGAGTAGTCGGCAGAGTCCTTCATGGTCTTCAAGCGTCGCCTGAAGACCCACCTCTTCAAGGAGCACTTTGGTGACTAACTATGTC
>JBBPCW010000127.1:11398764-11412834 GCA_037974425.1 Phenacogrammus interruptus
CACACACACACACACACACACACACACACACACACACACACACACACACACACACACACACACACACACAACAAAGACGTTTCCCCTGACTGGCTGTCACTCGTCAGCCCATTCTGCGCTCATTATAGCCAGACACCAGGTCACCGGGTGGCAAGGCAGCGCACAGATCAGATGTAACAAGCACCCAAAGTTCTAAGGGTCAGTCAGGACCCCTGGTGGTGGCCCCTGATCAGGCTGTTTGAGAGTAATTGGGATTTTAGTAAGGTGTGGGGAGCTTAGATAAGTGAACAGTGGACTCTTTTCTCCAAACAAGGAGAGAAAAAAAAAGCAAAGATAGGGACAGACACCCAGAAAGACAGACATATATTTTTCTACATATCACTTTGAAAATATATAATATTATGTAAACGTCTTAAAGTTACACCTTTTAGAATAAATACAATTAAAAATGAATACCAAAAATGTTATTTAAGCATTTTTTCAACAGCTATTCTTAAGTACAGCAGTAGTATTAATGAAGTAGACTTTTATTGGAAATACACATAAAATATCCCTTCAGCTTTGCTGTATTTTTCCAGGCAGTCCTACACCAATAAGAGTCACCTGTAATATGAATCAGTTCATGAAACAATAAATCAACTAACACCAAGTAGATATTGTTGCCACTTCACACAACAAAGGAACCATTTTTATGCCTTTGCAACACATTCTGGGCGAAAGCCACTGTCCCAAAGCCTCTGCACTTACAGCAAAGTGGAGTTCATTTATTCATCACTCAACAGTCTTGAGGATTTATCTTTTTGTCTGTCTTGCTCTCAGCACTTCAAACTCATTCTACACTCCTAATTTTGGGTTTGGAGACAGCTGGAGCGTTTCCACAGTCGGACAAGACTCTGACAGGAAAATAGTTCATTCTTCCTCTCTCTCTCTGCTCATCAGTTGGGTAAATTAGAGGTTATGGCTTAAAGGTTAACAAAGCCTAAGCCAGAAAGCCTTGTTGTGCGTGCCACTAACACAATGCACACTGTCTGATTCTCCTTTTGAAACTGTCACAGTGCGGAAAAGTATGTCTATGAGGCCTTCACTATTCCAGAGATGTGAACGCAAGTGTTTCTCTCTGACAAATACAGTCAAGACCCAGAGAAAACACTTAGTGGTTTCTGTGTAGGGTTCCTAACTATTAACCCATAACAGATAAAGTCATTTAATATGTAATTTAAACACTTTCCCAAGTGTTTCAGTGTGATTTGCAGGTTGTTTTTAAGAGCACACTTGGTGATGTTCCCAAATAAAAACACATTCTCAGTACTACTCTTAAAAACTATTCTATTAACAATTCTAATACTGTGCTTACCTAAATAGCAGTGATGACACAGAAAGAAGGTACAAATCTCTAGACATAAGACATTATTCACTTAAAATCTTTGTTCATTAACATTTCATTCTCTTCTAATGTTAACCTGGAGCTTCAGGTTCATTTTGCTGAAATTATTCAATTCCCACTGTAAATGGTGCAGCAGTCAGAACATGATGTTGCACCATCTATGGTGGAACAGAAGGCTCCTTTAGGGTGGAAAAAACAACATGAATAATTCCACAATGAGCACAATAATGGCAGTAGGCGAGCAATATTATATACTAAATTTGTATGGATTTAGAAACATCTAAACAAGAGACTTAACTCCGAACATGCATTTGGCTATTTGTCACACAATTTTCTCACTCCTGCCTGGTAGAAGGACCCTTACTTTTATTTCATCTTCCTTCAGTCTTTCAAGGATAAAGGAAGAGCTGTGAAGGCTGTTGTCATCTGCTTATAACATTTTTTAAATTACCTAACATCATAAATTCCATTCTCTTCGGTTTTATGAAAAAAAAAAAAAAGACGAGGAAATCTGTGTTAAAGGGTGAAAGAACTAGAATACCAACAGAACCAATGAATACTTCCTTTTTTGGGACACTCCAACTCTTTTGTCTGGTACTTTAGATCACATTTGTGTTGCAACTGAGACTGTAATGCTTTATTGGACAGGCCCTCAAACAAAGGCTGTTAATTCTGTGTTGTAAAAACAAGGTAACATAAAAATGGCTGTTTTTGGGTAGATGTACAGGTCTTTGGAGGAGTCTTAAAGTCTGTGAGAATGGGAAACCATAACACATTTTCTATTACAGTTTCATGATACACATTAACAGGGAGTAATCTGAGCTAGCTAAGAGTTTTCACACAGTGATGGGTGGGGGGTGATGGTAGGGGGAAGCGAAACATGAAATGATGTGATTTTATCAGTTAATATTTAACTACGCTTTGATGGAAGATTATAGGGAAACAATAACATCGTTTAAATAATAAATGGTGAATCGTTCTTAATATAAGTAGGCACATAAACTAAAAAGATGAAGTACATTTTTATTTCAGGTTGACTTTAATCATATAACTGATATAAATTGACAACACAATACATATCATTCCTTACTTTCGAGGTACAAAAGGCAAAGGTACTGTTTATGTAAGAAACCATTATAGACTGTTAAGCAGGATTGCTTGAGAAGACCAGCCATCGTTTATATTACTGTACACAACTTTGAAAAGTGGCACTCCTCGTCTCTCTCCGCAGTCCTGTTATGTAGCTGAATAAAGAAATTCGTCTCTCACGCTCAGAGACGGCTCTGACTGTGCAGAAGCACTTACAGTTACACAACAGATATCCCACAGTGACATTGCCCTCAGGCTGCAGACGCAGCTTGGGAAATGAACTCCACCTTAACACATCACACGCCAGACAGAGGCTTGATGTAATGAGTCTGACAACTCTGCCGCAGTGCAAAGGTCATAAAATTACGAATTCTGAAAATGATTGTTTAGTATCTCATTACTCGCACAAATGGAAAGTAGATGTTCATGTTTCAGGCCTTTTCAAAATGAGCCAATTTGCATAGAACCGCCCCTCATCTGTCGAGACCCCACCCACTAGCATGTTGCTTGTCAACCCTTTCAGCGGCCATCTTGGATCTTTGCAGCTCCCAAATTTAAAAGCTCAAAAATAATCATTTTTGGTTGCAGTTGGACTCATTTTAAAGCTAAGACTCTGAAGTTGCATGTGCCAGAGGAAAAGAAATCTATGAACTTCAAACAGCATCCGGACCAAGAGGTCATGGGTTCGAATCCTACCTTCAGTATACCACCACTGGGTCCCTGAGCAAGATCCTTGTGTTTTGTGTATGCTGAATTTAGACATGCCTGACCACTGCAGTGGCAAAAACTTGCTTGCTCAAAACATAATAAAAAAATGCTGTTATTGGTTAAGGCTAAGAAATTGGTGTGAAAATACACAGATCACGGCCTACAATGCGTGTTTTGTATAAGGTACGGCACACTCCACTGCGCCCCAACACCAGATTAGTCAGCAGATGAGGCAGATGTAAGTACTTTCAAATAATGACTTTTGTGTTTCTATCGCAGTTAAGTATGAACTAGCTTGTGATGGGTGGGGCGTGGCCAGTAACAGCTTATTTGTATGAAAAGTGCAGAGCCCTGAAATGACTCTGAAATTTTGAAAAGGACCAAAACTGTGAAGAATAAAACTAGTGAGATCTCTTCATGTGAGAATGATTTTGTGCAAATAATTTCATAAACATGTTTTGTACAGCCAATAGACTGTCACACGCACCAGGTCACGTGACGTCAATCGGCACCGGAAGTGACTCACGTAAGGTATATAAACAGTAAGTTAGGTCAGTATCCTCACACAGACATTGAATTTACTTGACTTCATGCCCCTCAAACCCTTCTCAACTCCAGCTCTACTCTCTCTACGGTACCGTGAGTACTCTGACTCTCAGGAGTCGTTTATATACTACCTGTGTGTGTTCAGAACACGAGTTCAACTTGGTGTGGACTCTAACTCCATTAGGGAGTGTTCTGAGATTAACTGCGTGGCTTACCTACTCTCTCGTGCTCTCTCACGTCTGAGTCCTTCCACCACGCTACACAGTGGGCACAGTTCACTCAGTATTCTGCCTTCCACCGTGACATAGACCTATTATAACTTGTTTTTTTTAAAAAGTGAGTTTTGCATAATATGTCCCCTTTAAGAAATACACCACTATGAACCTATTAGGTTGTGTAGGTATATCTAATGCAGGTGGCTGCAATTAAAATTTCTCAAAGTACTATTTAATTCTGTGCCATAAATCATTTGCTTTTGCAACCTCAGAGCACAAGGCCTTCAGGTTAAGCCTCATTTACAGAACAGCACACCAAAAGTGAATAAAAGTTAAAGACAGAAACAGAAAGACTTGAATGCTGCTGCACCTGGTAGAAGGACAAGCATGTAAGTGGTTCGAAGACTGAATCCAAAGTAGGACAAAAGCACATTACTTTATATCATGGAATTTGTCTTAACAGTCCTTCACAGGCACTACACACTACATTCTTACACTATAGGCCACACACTTCATTATCTAAGGCCCAGATTTTCACAGGGTAGCATTTCCTCAAATCAGACACTAACATGGTTTTAAATTAGGTATTAAATTATAAATGGCCATTCTATATTTCATGGCACTGAACTGGGCTATCGAGTAGCACATATTATCTAGACTAAGTAAAAGAAACATCACCATGGAAAACCAAAATTTTCTCACTCCTGTCAAACGAAAGAGTATTAAGCGTTGTTCCAAATCTATTCCATTCATTCATTTCCAGTTCAAACAACATATTTCTATCTATTCTATCACTGTTTTTGTGATGTCCCAGAAAACATGTAATTTGCACATACCAACCTATTCACCCTACAGCAGTTTGGCTGCCCCTATTAAAGTTGAAGGAAGTGTTTTAGTCTGGACTGCTTTTTGAATGAGATACAATACAGGGCAACCAATCAGAACAAAGTCCATTTACATAAATCAGTCTTGAGGCCCCAGGTACAAACACAGCCTGTTTGATTCAAAGAGATAAAACAAGGTTGAAAATGTAATGTTACAATGAACTTCAAATGTCTGTAATACCACACAGACTCTACAAAGGAGAAGAAATCAAATATTATAAATATATAGCCTAATATCTGGATGCCAGTCTAACAATTTGGAATTCTTAGTTGCATGCTGCAAACACCCTAATGCAACATTTAGAAACATAGAAATACTGCAGAGTGAGTTATTTATATTTATTCATTTATTTATTTTCAAACTGCAGTAGTCTTTTACAACTCCTCCCTTTCCACTGCATTTGGCAGTCTGCTGCGGCTGGGTGTGAACAGTATGCAAAGTTTCACGCTATATCATCCCAGCATTAACAGAACGCTACAACCTGTTTCCTTTGCCAGAGATAACGCTACTTCCTCTAAAAGTGACTTAAACTAACAGTGACGAGAAAAATAATCGTAACGATGCCACTTTCCAAACAATCACAAAATGTACTCTAAGTGAATGTAGCTTAATCCTTATTAAAACAATCTATAGAATTGTTTCCAATCTGACAATGCCAACATGAGCTTAAAAGAGATGAGCTGAGTAGCTCTCCAGTCACTGCTTCTGCAGTTAAATGAGTTGTCAGTGGCAATGATTACCCTTAAGTCATATCTGCAATTGCGAAGAGCTCTCCACATTAAAGGCTTGTCAATCGCAGTCAGACTTTGCTCTGCCTGTTCGCCGCAGAGACCGCTCTCACTGCCTGTTAATGAAATCAATTACACAACTCGTCACAAAAAGTGGAAGTCATTCTGTGTGCTAGTGAGTATGTCATTTTAAAGTTAATGAAATGCCTTTCAGCCATCTCCCTCTCAGATGGCAGCCTGTGAGAGCGTTCGTCGAGGAAATGAACAATCGTTTCCAGGAAACAACTGTACCTGCATACTAATCCCCCAGGTAGCACACCTGGTGTGCTATGAATTAAGTGCGTAGTGATTACGCATTCCAAATCTTTGAGCATGCCAAGGGCTGGTGTGTGGTGTTCATGGTTATTAATAGCGCATTATAGCTAGATTGAATTAAGGCTGCAGTGAAACCAATGCATGGTTAAGCTTGGCAACATGAATGAACACAGAGATCAAACAAATGGAGTGACTAAGCTGTCCTCTGAATGCAAAATTCTGCGTGCGTGTGTGTGTGTGTGTGTGTGCATGAACATTCATGTGGGATCCCACCCTCCTCCAACGGCGGTCCAGACACTAATAGCTCTAATGAAGGATTGTTTCTCAGAGGGTTCACTGCTTTATTCTCATTCTGGAGACAGCAAGAGGAGCCAGCGCTGCAATCAGCCAACACTTTCCCTTTAATTTATTCTCACATTCACAGTCATGATTGACTAATGAATGCAACCCCATACACACACACACACACACACACACACACACACACACACACACACACACACACACAGCCACTATACTCTCACTGTTATGACCAAATTTATCTCTAAGCAGCAGTTTAGCAATCATCATATCCACTAGCTGTATCTGTAATAGCGGTAAACATAAATAGGAAACACTTCATGACAACTCAAGCATGAGATCACACACATACAGCAAATTCATCTCACTGGTGGCCAGTTAAGTGAAAATTCAACGGAAAAGGTCAAAGAACTGACTGAAGCAGTTGACTGTTAAAAATGAAGGTTTATTTTGAGTGATGGCAAAGAGGAACAACCCTTGGTTCTGCAAAGAACGTATACATTTTTAGTGTTTAAGTGTTTTGTGGATCCAATCACTGAAAGGGAATTAAATGTGTTTCTTCTGGGGGCCGGGTTCTCAGTCCTGGCCCTGAAGTATCACATCTTTGCAGGTTGCAGTATTTTCCTGCTCAGGAAATGCTTGTTAGGGACAGAGAGGATTACACCTGCACTCCAAAACCAGGATCGAGAACCACTGTCCTATATCATCTTTTCTGTGTAATGTATAATGGTTAATATTACTCCTGCGGCTTGTCTTTCTTTCTTAAGAAAAATTGTGTGTCTGATCTGTCTGTTGCTTCATTTAAGCATGCAAATGCAAAGAAAAAAATCTGTAATGACCTGCTTTAAGTATTAATCCAAGCTTATTCGCTTGCAAAACCATCCAGTAAGTCTGTCTGCTATATTCCGTTGAAGGCTGGGCAGCTGCTTTGGCAGCCAGTGTAGCTCATGATGTTGTACACTGACAAAAAGGTGCCAGAGTTCCATTCACAGTGCCTGAGTGAAAGAAATGATCTTTTTTTTCCTGTGTGTGAATGTGCTTTTAGCTCACTGGGCTGGTGAAAGGGGCTGGATGATTGAATGAGTAAAACTGAGAGCGAGGTCTTTCTTACTTCAGTCTGTGTGCAAACAGGGCAGTGTTAAAGGCAGCCCTGCTATGTTGCACTGTGGAGAACTGATGGCCTTGCCCTAGCTCTCTCGGCCCCACTAGCAGGTGCTTAATTGGTGGACCACACTGCCAAGAGTGCGTGTGAGTGTGAGGGGAGGGGGACATCGTCATTAAAACCAAACGATGTGAACTCAGCTCCATGCAGCATTTCCCCTCTTGCACACTGACACTAACAGACCTAAAGCTGTGTCCACGTAAATGGACAGAGTACATGATTTTAGTTCCTTTGTTCTGTAAGCTCCTAAGAAAAAGAAAAAGATTAGTTCACAGCGGTCTTTGGCAATGATAGCATGGAGCCACGTGGAGACAATGTGAAGACCAAATGGCTCTCACAATTGGAGAGCAGAGGGAAGGAGGAATGTGGATGGGGGGTGGTGGTTGAGGTGCATCTGTTCCAAATTCATCTAGTTTTCATAATTAGATGAGCCCAATTGGTCGGGAGCAAAGCGTCTGTTGTAGTGCGATTTCTCCGATAACAGTTCTACAGGATGGAAGCTTGGCTTGACACCAGCAGTGAAGGCTATTAGTGAACCCGAATGAAAATATCAACCATATTGCACTGGAGAGGAAATCTGTGTTTAAAGAATGCAACGCACAAATTCACAGATACAATACTGAGACAGATGGGGAGGAGCCGAGTTTAACACTCCTGAACAACATGCTCAGAGATTCTGGGAAGCGAACTGTGTGGTAGAAAATAACAGCGCAAAACTACACGCCAAACGTTCTCATCTCTGTTACAAAATAGGGAGCATAAAATAAGCAGCTCATATTGGTTAACTAGTGTTAACCAATATGGAAACCAATATCAGAAAGCAACAAAACTTTCTGATATGAAAAAAGTTTTAGGCTGATTTCATTTCCATTTTAAAATGTCCGCGCTTTGGTCAATACAACAGGCTGACATTAAAAGCTAGATCTCTGTTCTGATTGGTTGTCATTCAAAACTGAAATGCACTTCATGACAAAAAACTAAACTCTTTTGATTTTTTAAGATTTTAACATGAACAGAAATCCCACTGAAGCAGGTATAACATGTGTGGTGTAAATAAAACCACATTCCAAATACAATGCAAAATACAATGCTATTTTAAACACCTTGCGGAAGGGCAGTCTTAGTTCGACATGGTGAAACTTTATATTATTTACCTTTTCAGAGTTAAGCTTTAATGTTAAATCAACTGTATGATATTCATCTATTTATTTTTGGAGTGGTATGTTTTATATTTATATTAATTAAAACAGTCTGATCTTTATTTGAGAATAAGAAATTTGATCAATTGGAGCTCATTCATTATTACTTGACAAACAGTAGTGTCTGTTTCAATTTTGATTCATTTATATCAGATAATTTCACAGATTATCTGAATATTAAGTGCCTCAGAAAAGGGTTTCGTATGAATCACAGAATCCGCTCGTAGTTTGGGCCCCACTGTCAACACCTAACAAGAAAATTCCATCTATGTGTGAAACTGCGCTGTTTATTGTATCTGAGGGTGTGAACATCAAATGCAAGGGACTCTATCTATCCCAACTATGACGATACATAAGGAAAGACCTTGTTTCTCTTTCCTTATTTTCAGGGGATATTGTCCTCCAGGTATGTCAGATGTGGAAAGAGAGAGAAAATAAAAGATGAGACTATGGGAGCTGAATAGGCAGCATTATCTCCTGGGGGATGGTCAATGTTATGAGGGCTTTTCTGACTCCAAACCATGGTGTGCAGACATATACAGAAGCTATTGGGAGCGTTTTTAGTGTCAGTTAATGACCTGTAGTCCAGAACCTGTGGGATACCCCAGATTCACATATCTGGCTTATTGCCAGAACCGATAAACATCTGCTCCACTGGGAGAAGACCAGCATGGTAAAACAGCTTCTCCATCTCAATCTCCATCCCCATCTCCCTCTCTCTCTCTCACTCTCTCTCTCTCTCTCTCTCATTGATTAGTGCCAGGTTTCCCCTTTAGCTGTCCCACAGCAGCCTTTAAGGAAAGCACTGTTTCCAAATCAGCAGTTCTAATGCCCTCAGGTGACGGCTCTCCCTCGCTGCGCACAGACCAGACAATGAAGGTTAGTGCATGACCATCCCAGCACTTTATGCATGTATAACAGCAGCTTTAAGGTAAAATCTCTTTCGCTGAGACTGAAAGATCAGCTCTCTACAGAGATCTAAGAGCAGCCACAGCCTTTAGCCCAGACTAGCGTCTGGCGTCATAACCACGGGAAGCACAAAACAAACAAAGTCTGCATATACTGTTTAATGGGTATCGACAATAATGATACAAAAGAGTTTTTTTATTTAAAATGTGGTACAGCAACATTTACATTTGATTCTTAGCCCACAGCTTCCCTAACAAATAGCAGCAGGTTAAAATGGCACAAATGTCTGAGTTGCCTGCTTTAAATAATAAAAAAAAAACTAAAAACAGTTGGTTTAACCCCCACAGCTTAAATACAAGAATATCAAATCCACCACTGCTCCACAGGATAATGTACATTCTAGTGTGTTATAAGCGGTGCTTTTGCTACTTTAGCCACCAGCACTTCTTACATATCTTCAGTGTCACTGACAGCATTACAGAGGCTGCGGTGTTTCTAGTCGTTGGGGTTTTGTTGTTAGACACAGTGCTTGTTGTTTTGGCGTTTCACATTTTGTGCACCTGAGCAGCTGTGGTTTATGTGGCACACTGACCTGAAAAAGGTTTTACTCAGAATAGTCAGGCAGCATCTACATGATGAGTGTTGTCAGTGATGACTAATCAGATGAATGCAAAGCCAAGCCTTTAGTGACTTGCTGTTGAATTCTCTAGGTAGGCTAAACTCTTTGATTAAAAAAAACCAAATGATCATCACGTAGGAAGCATGTAGACGCCCACTTTTCAAACTTCTTTTCAGTGTTGTCTATGGAGCAATGCAGCAACAACTCCTCAAGCCTGCGTTTTTAAACTGTGCATTAAAACTGAGAGACCATCACGCCAGGAAAGAGTGTCATACGTCATCCCTGTTTACTCAGTCTATCATTAATCACAGTGGAAAGGCTAGCTTTTGGAAGAGCTGTACACTCCACAAACAGGCTACCACTGTTACAGCTGGAAAAGATGTATAAATCTCTAATAGATTTAGTAAAATCAGCCTATTTCTGCTGCCCTAACAGAACATCGTATCTCTAACATTGCAGGAGAAAGAAAATGCTCTTTTGATATAAAACTTGTAATGAAAGTTAATGTAACTGAATGTCATTTTTGGCCATTTTTATTGCTCCATGCATCATGTATTGCTCAGATAATCGCAAAAGGCAGTTAAAAGGAGTTAGAGGGGTTAGAGGTTCTGGCAATGAGCTATAAACAGTAGCATTTACAAACGGTTTTCATTTTATACTGAGATCATAGGGTTCTTTAAGACAATGGCAATGTCACACATTACATATATTTATAGTTGGTGGAAGATTCATTTCTGATCTTTATAAGCTATTATAATGTATCATAATTGCATCTTAAATGGTTATCGTGTACACTATCCATTTATTCAGTTTTATGGGTGACTAGAGACAGCCCTGAGTCTGCTCCTGGCATTGCACACTATCGCATCATCGCAGGTTTGAGTGACGACTTCTCATAATGTTCCCCTTCACTGAGTGCCATCATAATCCTGAAAGCACTTTCCCCACACACGCACACACACACACACACACACACACACACACTCACACACACGAGGCTGATTGACAGATGTGTTTGTTGGAGAGAAGCTGACGTGAATGATGGTGCAGTGAGTGTTAACCCTCAGCTGCTACAGTGACAGTAAAAACGTATTTCTCCTCCACTTTCTGATTTGGTAAAGAGTGTTTAAGAGAGGGTAGAATGAGAGAATGCATGACGTAAAACTCACCACACAACAAATTAACATTTACATTAATAAAGTCTGCAGACTCCTCCCAATGCAACATTTCTTCTAAAATGAAGGGTGTTATTGGAAAGTGTGTCCTATAGTAACTGTTGCTACTCTTTTGAGAAAGCTTTACATGTCAAAACATGAATTTGATGGCATTCAGTTATAAATTCATTAGTGAAGCTATGTAATGATGTAATGAACTCCACTCCAGCTCATCCCTTAGGGTTCATTTCACCACTACGAGAACACAGTTCCACTGCTCTACAGATCAATGCTGAGTTTCTAGCTGATGCTTGTAATTGGGCATGGCAACCTTAAGATCATGTGTGGTTTATCCACAGTGTCCCCTTATACCGGCAGTGCTTAGTTAGAGAGAGTATACATGCTAGGTGTGCTTGTTGCTGAACTGTCCTAAGTTTGATTCAGCCTTGATTGTGCCCTCAATAAAATTGGTCGTAAAATATATGTTGGAAAGTTGGAATGGTAACATCAGTTTTGAGTAACACTGCAATTAACTGCTCTGATCTGGGGCAGACAGTAGAAACATCAGTCATTTTCTTGAAAAAACTCCAGAAACGTAAAACAAACCAACAATTACTTCAGGAACGCTTTATGATACCAGTAACCTGCACGCGCACACACACACACACACACACACACACACACACACACACACACACACAGAAGAGCGCATTTGGCTAATAATAGCCCTCATGTCTGGTCTCTTTTGTGTGACAGAGCTTTTCAGGCTGTGGATGTAAATGGATGGTGGTGGGCTTTTGTTCTGCTGCTTATCATCGCCTGTCTGCACTCGGCTAGACGAGATGAGAAACCTTGGAGGTGTGTCAGCATCTCATCAGCCCCTCTGCCTTCCCATCAGCTCCTTGGCCTTCCTCAGCCTTATCAGGTGTGCTGCAGAGAGTGGCCACTGACCTGCAGAATGAGCCCCTCAGCAGGGGTCCCTGTGTCTCCCACCCACCGCCCCCCTTCCCCAACCAGCAGCAGGCTCTACAAAGAGGACCAAGTGACTTGTGCAATCCTCCTTATTGATAACAGATCAAATGAGCACCTCTATTCTGACACCTGCACATTTCTCTAAATGTCAGAGCAGATATTGAGGTGGAGATAAGTTGGAGAGGGAGAGAATGCTCAGTTATTAACAAATGGAGGAGATAACAGAAAAGACAGAATGCTTTCCAAAAGAGAGACTCACACTTAAATACAGGAAGCAGAATTTCATTTCTATAGTAGCAAGCTTTAACCTGTTCCATTGTTACATTATCTTGAATGTATTTTCGCTTTAGGTGAGGAAGACAATCATGCGTTTGGCCTGTAGTTGTGAGAGGTCAGTGCACTTCAATAAAACCTCACACACAAGCTGCCCTGTGCAAACATAAACAAACCTGGCCACCACTGAGCTGCAGTGCTGATCTCAGGTCTAATTTTGTTGAAGAAAGGACGCGTAAATTAGCACACGCACCCTGATATGTGTAATTGACCACAGTGTTACCTTTTTTTTTTTCACTTTTTTCCCACATTTTACTCAGGATCAGGGCAGCTACTAGTTTTATTTTATAGGGCGGCTGTTGGCCTGGAAGTTAGGGAGTTGCCCCTGCGATCAGAAGGCCATGGGCTCAAAAATCCAGGACTGCTAGTGGCACCACGGAGGTACTCTTGAGCAAAGTACTCTCCCAACACACTGCTCCTCGTGCGATGTTCCCACTGTTTCACTCAGGCGTATGGATTAAATGCAGAGGACTTAAGTCATTTCCTCCAGGTTCAATATAGTATATTTAAAAAAATTATATAAAAAAATAAGAGACAAGGGTCCCACAAGAACGTCTCGTAAGCTGAAGTTTTAAATGATTAAGTCTGATGGATTCTAAACCCATTCTCCTCTAAAAACTCACATGGCATGCTCATTATGTTCTCATAACATAACCTTTTTAAAGGGAAAATAAACCACAAAAGTGTGCTGTCAGTAAAGGGTGTGTGGAGTCACTGCAACATAAAAATGGCATGTTTTTGTTTGAATTCCCATCTCTTTGTTCTTTGAACACGCTGGGGCTGTGGTTTGCTGAACAAATGATAGAGGTCCCTCTAGAAGGACTGGCTTGACAGCAGTGGCTGCATGAAGAAATGTGATTGTATCGCCTGGAATTCAAGGCTACTGAATAACAAGTCTCAAGATTAGGAACCAAATAATGCCCCTGCAATAACACTCTTGCATCAGCATGAATATAAATCAGATAAACAAGTCTAACATGAAGGACAAAAACAGACTGTTCTATGAACTTCAAATAAAAAGGTAAAGTCTCCCATTCCGGCTCACCCCTACTGCTAAGACACAACTTGTGGCCAATTAAATGATTGCAGACAGTGAGGCTCCATGCTGAATAAAGTAAATAGATTGGTACTGTCACTGGAAAGGGGGAAAAAAGCTTAGTGAACGCAGGAGCACAAGCCATTCCATGAGTCAGACCAACCAACACCCTACCAAGTCATCAGGTCTGTAGACAACCCTTCATTATATCATTGAAAGGTTTCTAATAGCCGCTCTCCTCACCTCTCCAGCACAATATTTTAATTGGAGCAGGGGAAGTGTGTCCTCTTAACAAGCTAAACAAAGGTAATCAGGTGGATGGCGGCTACTGCCACTGCCAGCCGGCCCGTCAGCCCCTTGCCGATTTCATAGGGCTATCCTGTATCCTTTTATTCACTGTTCAAAGCCTGCAGGCCAAGCTGTTGAGGACGTTGTCACCCAAACACACACAATCACACACACACACACACACACACACACACACACACACACACACACACACACACACACACACAC
>JBBPCW010000127.1:11487769-11501729 GCA_037974425.1 Phenacogrammus interruptus
CAACACAACCTTCCCCCCAGGTTTACCTGGCATTCAAATGCAAACGTGCTAGCTCTCATAGGTAATGGGCCATTTGCCAAACAAAAGGAGGGGAACAATGGAGTCAGCAGGGGGGCCAGATCATGGATTTTACGCAAAAAAACGCCGGTTTAGTAATTCTAGTGTTAAGACCAAGGTGACTTCATGACATTATGCTGAAAGGACAATAAAAGCTCATAAAGTTTCAGTTGGGGCATCACTCTCTTGTCAGAGCATTCCAGGATGCACTAATAACAGACCTGCTCTATATGCCTTGCAAATTCAACAAATTGTTGATTACAAAATCTCTCTGATCTTGCGTCTTGAATTGTTGGGAACATGGTCAAATTGGGCCGTTACAAACATCACATAACCTGACATTCAACATTCAACTGATACAACTCAGCATATGACTGCACAAACTGGGAAGCAATGAGCCAACACTGAAGCATCAGTCGACTCCATCGTGATGCCGACACAACATTCATAATTCACCCACTGGGCACAGCCACGACAGGCCTCATTCACATCGCCATATTTTATCAAAGCACTTTAGTCGCCTTTTAATAACATGGCAGTCTAAGGACATATGGATGACTATGATGAGGAGAGAAAGTGTCCCATCTCAAATGAAGGCCAATATTCCCGCATTCATTTTGCACACACATCAACATGACAGACACTGCATAGCTTGCAGCCTATTTCTTGGGTCAGAGATTTGACCTCTGGCATGTTCACCCGGATACGTTTGCTCCATTTTGTAAAGATAGTTGAAAATCAATGAGGCAAGGAGCTCTCTGTCTTATAGCTACAATATTGGGATGTTAAGAAAACCCAGTTTGGATTTGCCTTTGTTTTTTTCTCCTTTAACATGTATTCTGAGATACTGTTTTTTTTTAAAGAAATGTTTTTTGTTGTCCTCTCCCTACCTTTAACTCCCCCTTTCTGGCCTTTGTTCAAATGTAGTGCTTCAGAGGTAGTGCCAGATGCACAAATAGGTCAGTAGGACATGAGGTGTTTGTAACCATTCTTACTGAACTAATACATTTAGAAAGAGATGTGTTGTAACATTTTCATAAAGGTTCTTGACACAACCGAATACAAGATGCTGTCCCTCTTCACAGCTTATGTTAAGGTGGTGGCATTTCCATTACCCTGATACAATGACAGAGACAAAAATAATAACTAAATTTTTTGATTGTTATGATCAATACTAGATCCATTCTAGAGCGACAGCTTTTAAGGAGAAGAGGCTAAGCTGCTCAGTTATCTTCACCGTGCAAGGCCAGAGTCATTCATTACTCCAGCTGCCTTAGAGACACCTGATTGGCAGTAGCTGACAGCCAGTGTGGTGATAAGCACCATGTTGGGCGCCAGATGCATTGTCTCTGCAGTCATGACTGGCACAGGATTGATCCAGTGATAAGGACATTGACAGTAGGTTGAAATCATGCTAGCAAACCAGGGGCCCGGTCGAACAGGCTTGCCTCTGTATTTATTGGTTAATGAATCAATATGGCTTTTGGAAAGAGGTCTTAGCGTTGCCATGAGTGAGTATCTATCATTTCCACCTGGTGGTGCAGCAGCGCAAGGTCGCCAGTGATAGCCACCGAGAGGTAATCACTAAGGAGGTGTGGATGAGGAGACAACAGCGATGTATGGGGGACGTAATTCACTCTCACGAAGGATTCAGCGATGACCCCAACTGTAAAGGTCTGATTTACAACGCAACTGGTTTTTAAGAGCCATAAACTAGAACCAATGTGATCTGATGCATATTGTTGCCATTTCCACAGTGATTCAGTGACAATTGAACATTGTCCTTAACACTGCATGCTAGACAATACACAGAAATGTGAAGACTGGAAGACAATCTACAGCGCTCCCTGCACAACATGTATAGGAGGAAATATTCACAATAATGATATTTTTGTAGAAGATTATCTTGTGAACATTATCCAGTTACTGATCAGTTTTCTGATGATAACTAGAAATATATAAAAAAATACACAATGTTGCAATCCGAACAAAACTATTTACCTTCAAAATAGCAACTTAACAGGAAAACCTTAAATACAAAAATTTAAAAATAAATAAAAATTTAAAGGTTAATGCAATTTTTCCCCAAGACATTTTGGACCATTTCTGTTGAATCTTAGACACGTTTGACACAGTGTACAGGGCATCTGCTGTTTTAGAGCTAAGTAACAAAGACAAAGAAACAGTTTTGCTTTGACAGCAGTGACATACCTTTATACTAGGGATGCACTGGCCATTCATTTTTATGGCCAATATGGCCAGATTTTTTTGATTCTGTTTTTTATTTTTATGCCAAGGTCAGAGCTTGTTGGAAAAAACACACTGAAACACACTCCTGTGCTTTCTATTGGCCAAAAACCACAACATAAAGAACACTACTGGCTTTTTATCATAAAAGCTTCAAAACTAAGGGCAACTTAGCACAGCGAGTTATATAGTTATGCCACAACACTTTGTACCAGTGAAGCAGCAGCACTCAGAAACAGCTGTTATCTTGAAGTGCTGTTATCTGAGTCATATTGATTACCACAAATGTGTCAAAATAACCAATAACAAAGAACAAAATAACTAACTGGACAATTTTGGTCAAGCATCCTTATTTCAATATTGATTTTAGTTCTGACGAGTACCCCCTGAATACCCTGAGCATTTTGGAGTTAATTATAATTAGACAACTATAGCAGCACTTATGCAGTTCCTTGAGCTGTTTATAAACCAAGCTTTCATTAAGAGTGAAGACCTTACAGAGGGCAAGGTCTTCCACATGTGGCGCATTAACATGCAGTAATTGTGGAAGTATCCATGCAAAGTGTAGGTAAAGTACTGCACAGTGAGACTCTAGACTTTGCAATTAACTGTCAAGCGCAACCCACAGAGGATGCCTGCTCCAAGCATGGAGGAGTAACTAATTAGAAACCATGGAGATGTTTTAAAAGAACAAAGCCCACTCCACCCTTTCAACAAGAGATGTCTCTTAGAAACATATTCTCTGATTAGCTTCAATTAAGCGCACAATGCGAGATGCTCCTTTTTCATGCAAATGATCTCCCTTTGCTCGCCAACACACATTATCTTTGAAAATGATAGGATTGTGTGTCAGTCAAGGAGGTGCGTGAAGATCCAATAAGCAAGCGATGTTTACTTCATTTTCCCGCAGCACAGCTGGGAAATGAAGTCCCATCATCTGATCTGTCACGGCTATCTCTTTGTTACAGGGAAGACTCAATGAAAACAAATATTTCCATCTTTCCAAAAGAGCGTCAGCTGTTCTAAAGGGGTGACTGCCCTGAAGCTTAAAATATCTGAGCCACCTTAATAATTTTGCCAAAAACTCTCTTTCACTTTTTTCAAATTTCTTCCTGCACATAAAGAAAAAGCTTTACTTAGTCCCTCATCATAATGGATTTGGCTTCTCGCTTTTGTCAAATAAACAGGATAAGCCCCCTGAAGTGCTGAGAAGGATGGTTTTATATCAGTTATGAGCTTAGCTAGCGAAATAACACTCAATAGATTCACACACAAAAAGAATTTTGATTCAACGGGAGGTCACAGCTTCTGGAAGAGCTTTTATTCTTTATTTATTATTTGCATAGAGACTCTGAGTACTGGCACAATATGCTGCTATATTGAGAGGGATGCATGGAGCAGGGCTGAGCTAAAGAGGCTGTTGTGCCAGAGGTAAGGAGGAGTGGGGGTTATCTCTAGTGACACTGCTTCAGCTTGGATATGTGCCAGGGCTGATCACACTCCCGTGGGTCTAACTCCAGAGAAGAGCAAACACCAGGCAATCAACAGCCCCTCATCAAACAGGGCAGAAGGCAAATCAGCAGGTACAGTGAGAGAGGGACTCCTGCACAATTAGTCAAGCGGATTAAACACTTAAGCGTTTCAAAATAAAGGATCCATACACTCTTAAAAACAAAGCTCCTTCAATGCATCTTGGCTTGAATTTCTGGATCTGAAATGTTAAATTAATGTAGAATTAGAACCATTAAACTACTGATAAATACTTCCACATTATCGTTTATAAAAATGTCTCTTAGAAACAAGATCCATCAAATTCTTCTTTGTGACCAAAGTGAACAAAGAGTGGCAATTCTACAGTATCTTTTGTGAGTGTATAATAAATTATAATACATTACATTCAGTTGGTAAATGCTTTTATCTAACTTACAATTCGAGGAAACCCTCAAGTTTCAGAACTGTACATTAAAATCAACCTAGTTCAATTTATTTTTTTTTGTGCAATTTATCTTCTCAAGCTTGTGGAATGTCCGGTTAGCATGCTGGGGTGAAAAGAACCAACAACAGTGAACAGGTGTATACATTAATGAACTAGGGGACTTCTCAACCCAAAATAAATAATACCAGCGCAATCCCATTCATCCACCCACTCACCAATCCACCCACTCGGCTTATAGCTTCCCATCGGGGTAGAAAAATTACCATCACCGCAACCAGAAGTAATTAAATTCATATCTTATGACCTTCTCATCCATATATCCACCCACACACTGGCGGCATCCTCCCCTTATCAGTGGACCCAAGCTTAAGCTCAGAGAAACGGCGGGTAATAAAAATTTCTTATCATGGAAATATGAGCAAATCTGTGGCCATGATAAAAGTTTGACAGATTTTTTTAAACCTTTAAAAAATATAGACCAATGTTGCTTTGTAATGTTTCAGCTACGCACTGCAACTTCTCAGTTGACTGGTTTGACTTCTGGCTTTAATCAATGGCTGTATTAAGGATTCCTTTTCAACACTATGTGAATAAACAACTAGTTGATCCTTCGTGTTAACTCCAGTCATTACTCCACTGAGGCTGTTTTATAATCTGAAGTGCAAATTTGAGGGAATCTTTGAAGAAGAACTAAAAAAGATATCCAGTACAGATGAACATAAGACTTCTTCTGGACTCTAATCGTGGTCATTGTTTCGTTTTAAACCCAGTGTGCTGGAATACAGAGCTAGAGTAACAAACACTGAGTCAATGTCTAATTTCCGAGACCAGTTGTTGCATTGGGTATTTCCAGAGCTGGTACTACCTGTTAAACTTTTGGCTCCCTCTCAAATAAGAATGCACACCCTTTAAAGATAAGAGCACTGATTCCGGTGGGAACCCTTTACGAAAGCAGTCTTAAATCAAAGAGCTTGGATCACCTATTCACTCGTGCTCCTCCTCGATTGGGTTTATCCTCCAAGCCACACGCTTTATTGTCTTGATTTTCATAATTATCTGACAAAGATCATATCCGGAGACTATGGCTTCCCGCTGTGTAGTCCTCACAACATGACTGACGATCAAGAAAATACGCCTCCTTGTCCTCCTTGTACGCCTCCTTGTCCTTGTCTTCATCTTGTAGAGTCTGGAACAGCCACAGAAATCTGAATTTCTTCCCTGAGCACATGCAGTGATGTTTAAAAAGAAAGAAATGAATGAGAGAACTCAGACCTTGACTTCTGAATTTAAAATACCTGCATTTCCCATTAGGAACAGAAGCAGTAAAAGAACTGTTAGTCTTCTAAAAACGCACTTGGAGTGTACAAAAGTATCCTTGCACGTAAGAAATAAGTAGAGATAAAAACTTGGGATGATAATTCAACACAGTGACACATTCACCCCTTTACTAGAAACACAATTCAAAAGCTCACATGTTTGGAAGTCCCAGAGCACTGGTCTGAATGTAGACTGAAAGTAGCAAAATGTTGTCAAAATGTCATTTTTTAAATATCAAATTACAATATCATAAAATAGACTTAACCTTATAATGAAAGTCTAAATGCTTGTAATTCACTCTGGTTTATATGAGTGTCTATACTGAGTATTCTCTAACTGCCTAAATAAGGCTAAATTGCAGAAAAACAAAGAATTACGCCAGCAGGTATGGCACACACCATTTCCTTGCCCTCGTCCACATCCCTGCACATTTAACTAGCATTAACCATCAGAATGCATTAAAAACTATTAAGATTACGGAGAAGCAAATAATCTTCCATAGCAGCAAAAGTCAAATGAAATACACATTTGAGCATTAAAGGCAACCTTTGGCCAGAAGAAGCTTATTAGCGTTCATTTTCTTTTCTCTCTCTACATTCATTAACTCCTACCATTTACTGGGAAGACCGAGCAAGTCATTAAAAATGAATCCATCTCAATTAGGAGATGCATTAACAATATTCCAGATGAGGTATTTCTGAAGTTCCCTCTCTATCCAAGCCTCTGACACAGAGAAAAACCTGGCACAGCAACCTAACGATGCGCTCATTTCACAGATGGCAAATGTGTAGGTTCTTAGCACTGAAGGAATAATTAAAGAACAGAAACAAAACATCGTTTCTTTCTCCCCTTGCTCTTAATATCTTTTCAGTGGAAAGTGCGTGAGAAAAGGCTCGCTGAGAAATAACCTTTGGAACGCCACCGACACAGACGCTTTTTCAAAGCATTATGGTTGGGTTTCTAATTGCAGAGGAAATGGGCAGGAGGGTATGTGCTGAGAATCAGACTGAACCGCACAGTCCATTTGGGTCATGCTGGCAGCGGCGTGGGCAAGGCTCATTACCGCCCGGGCTGTCTACAGGGTCACTCGTCTGGGAAGGAGCCAAGCCATCTAACAGGAAAAAAAAGCCACACTGTCAGCATTTACTTTCCTCCTTCATAAATGAGATTTCTGTGATGTCAGCCAGAGAGGGATTGTGACAGCTCCTACAAAGAAAAAATGGCCAGCGCTCGGGTACAGCTCGTAGCCTAGTGATCCTGTGCGCATTGATTTTGATCTTGATCTGTTCCTTCGCATTTTTCTGCCAGTCCTGAAAGCACCTTCTCTCTCTCTGGACAGCTGCTCCACATCTTCATGCCCATGACAGACCCATCAGTCACTTTTCACTGTCATGGCTGAGGCAGACGGCTGACGCTTCAGTTCTGGATTGATGAATGGTGGGTATTTTAACTGCCCACCCTGCTTTTTTATCAAACGTGGCAAGGCAATTGCATTGTACTCTCAGCAATCAGCTCATGACCTCCATCAATTCACACCAACCAGAGTGGTACTATGTCACTAATAAGAAATGGCGCTGGGAAAAAACATTACTGTATATGAGGGGTATGAAAAACGAGGCCTCCATAAAGGGGAAGGTTTCCCTTTTTATGAGCAGATAGCACCGTGATTGATTTGATTGCTTTGTTAACCTTGATAAGGACAGACCCATGACTCCAGCACTGAGCTGACATGCAATATGGCTACTCACTACAATGTATGAACAAACAGACTCCAGCTTCTTCACAGAAAAGGAAGATATTAGATGCAAAACATTGCTGAAATGCTTTGTATTTCATGAAATTTATGAGTGAATATTTAATTATGTGGTCTTTCTAATCCTACTCTACTACTGTGAAAGCTAAACCTGTCCATTTATTGTTTCTGTAGCTTAAGAGATTTATTTTCACTACAGATTTCTATTTATCTGGCAATGGCTGTATATATGTATAAAAAGGTTCTATGATGCTCATACTACAAACCCATGAAAAACAAAGACATTTCAGATGATTTCCAATGATGAGCAGAGCTGTATATGATTTATGTATATCATTTAAAAATGATTCAAAAGCTAACTGTACATGATACTAACATTAACATCCAAAATACTTTGTCTTCAAAATGTGGTGATAGCAACTTAGCAAGAAATAACAAAAAAAGAAAAAATTCAATATGTAATTTCCCAATATGTCTTATTAGTGTTTTATGTTTATTGCCCAATACATTCATATAGAAGTTTCCAGGTTTTCCAAAACTTCCAAGACATATTTTCTGTTTATATACTGTAGATGGATAAAGGAAAAATTGAATAAATGAGGAAAATAAATACATGATACAGATAAGCAGTTAACATCTACCATGGTCTCAGGAGTGTAAAAAATGCTGAGAATTCCCAGTTGAGCATGATTTTGGATCAAAGATTAAAGTGGCTCTGAAATTGAGTCCATTATTAGGGCAGAAGTCACAAAGACTGCTCAACCGGCCTGTGTTTCAACAGAAGCAGTGTCTAAAGTGATGTCTGCATTTATATCTGTGGGAAAGACATTAGCAAACAGGAAACGGTGGAACACACATTCAGTGACTGTGATGATCATGCATTACAGTGATATTTAAGGAGAAACCGAGAGCAGCTGCTCCTCAGGTGAGAACATGAATGCTGGATGTGCTCAGACTGTCAGCAAGAGCTGGCCATCCACAACTGCACATAGAGGGGCATTATAGTGGGGCTGCAGTGCGTAAATCCCTCATTACAGGGGTGAATACACATTTGAGAGTTCAGCGGTGTAAAAACCTCAGAGTCTGGTCTACAGACATGTGGAAAAAAGTGATAAGGTCAGATGAGTCATCCCTCATCATACTCTTCACAAGTAGGGAAGTGCATGTGTGGTGTACACCAAGAGACCAGCGCAGACCTGAAAGCTTGACCCCTACAATGACAGTATTCAGTGGCTCTGTTATAGGGGGCATGGTTTGAGTCCCCTTGTCCTCTTATAAGAAAGGGTCACTGCAAACCTTTACAAAGTTTTTCTGTCTGATCACCTCTATTCTCTTCTATTTTTAAGAGAGTGGTCTCTTCCAGAATGACAATACCCCCAAGCAAAGGGCATGAGAAGTCACTCAATGGTTTGACGAGTATAAAGATGATCAGATGTTACCCTATTAAAACCCAGTTGAACACCTCTGGGAGTTATCTTGGATCTTACCCACCTAAACATCTAATCTGTGGGAACGTGTTTTGAAACAGTGATGTTTTGTTTTCCAGTGCAATTAAACAGGTTTGAGAAATAGCGGCTATAGGGAAAAAAATCACACTTTTTTGTTGCTTTGCAATCTGAAATGAAAAACAAACAAAAACTAATTTTCCAGATGTATTTACTCCATGCAACTTAATAACAGCAACAGTTGAGAAAAAACACTGAGATGGATAAAGGATCACTCCTAAAATACTTTCCATTGCACCACCAAGATAACTGGCTTCTATCTGTGAGAAATCAGTTTTGATTAGTTAAAAACAGCTATTCTTAGAGATTTCAATGCTTGAAAGCAAACAATCAACTATGGCTGCCAAAGGATCTTAGGGATAAAGTTGTGGACAAGTTAGCAGATTAAATAATTAAGTGTTTTGTACGACTAGGACCGTCCCAGGATCAGGTAATTGCTCCAGACTGCATGGAAAAGTGAGGAGGAAACTGAGAGGCTACCAAGAGGCCTGAAGCAGTTACAGGAATTTAAGGCAAGGAGTGTTCATGGTGTGCATGTGACAACCATATCATAGATGCTCCACAAGTAGCTTGTATGGGAGCGTTTAAAAAAAAGCCACTCCTCAGCAAAGGCCACATTAAGTCTGGATTGTTCCAAAACGCTTGTAGAAGATTCTGAAGCGAAGTGGAAAAAGTGCTATGGTCAGATAAGACCAATCGAACAATAAAGCCAGTACTCACCATCCAAAGAGAGCAGCCTACATGAAAGCTCTAGCCCTGAAGATGCTCTGCGTCAGAATCAGGAAACTTTATTGATCTGTCATAGTTCACTTTCACCACATCTAGATTTTAACACACCCATCATGTATACATATACCATCTCTTTTAAACAGCTATGGTTTAAACAGAGAGGATGCTTGGAAGTCCCTGTGCACGGGAATGCATTAGAAATGCAGTCTGTGCACAGTCAGCATCTTTCATATTCTTTCACTATAGCAGACTAAGCAGCTCCACTTTTTTAACGCTCAAGACAGTTAAGGATGTTTACCTTAATGCAAGATAATGTAAGACTGCCGGCTTGATCCTCACAGCGGACTGCAGTTCTCTGCCATGTTAAAAACACTAGTGATGGAGTGTGGGGAGTTTGCAAAAGCTAGTTAGCTAGTTTTTTAGGTCTAATTTGCTAAACCTTTAAAAAATATATGCATCTATACGTATTCTGTGTTTGCATTAAGTAGGTCTGGCTGTGGACGGGGGAATTGTGAGCTCTGTCGTTCAGTGCTCTAAAGCTTGAGTCTCACTCACACTTTACTGATCCCAGCTCAAAATGCTGATTCTCAAGCATTTCGTGTTCAGTACTCCTCTTGCGGAGATGTCAGAATGAAACAACCCTACTGTCCCGTGGACTTTCTCTGTAATATACTTGGTAAGTTTCCATGTCTGCAAATCCAGAAAAGCCCAAATATTTGACTGTGGACGTGAAATGAATTATTACAGATCACAATTATTTCCATTGTCATTAGCTTTCACAATCATGTTTACATTGCAGCAGAGTGTGAAATTGGCTCATTTTCATCCATTGGGTTGAAGGAAATGTGTGTAAATAAAATAAAGTAGAAAGGAACTATTATTAGGACAGATAACAGAAAATCAAAGGCATTTATTTCTCACTGGTGCTACAACACCTTTGGAGGGCTGTGATGAATCATGTCTGTTTATTTGCTGTTTCTGTCATCAGCTGCATGAGTATCAACAGCTACAAAGCAAGACTACAAAGCTAATCAGCCCATTCGGACATTTTACAATTGTGCTTTTGCAGTTGCATATAATGAAAGTATTTTAAATTTAAATGTAATTATGTACATGGCAATTAGGCCTATTCATTTAGAATGCCGTGCTTGTGACTGGCCTAACCTGCTGTGAATCTCCTAGGCAAAAGGATGGCACTGATTTCAGATAATGATGGGGTACCATATCACTGGATAAATAGTGTTTAGATGCCGTGTCATTCTGCCTCCTCTCCATATGCTAATCTGGCATGTGAAGCACCTCTGCAGTGCCTGCAATCATCTGTGTAGGTTATCAATGATGTGTCTTGCTGCTGGACCTCATTATTAGGCAGAGGTGCCTTAGCTTACCTACATGATCTCACTGTACTCATTTCAAGTCAGACAAAGTCTGGCATATCTCTCTGCAAATTGAGCGTAGTTGGTCTGTCTGGTAGCCCATATTATTTTGACTGCCTTTCCAGCAGATTGGCAGAGGAAGCAGTCTCTCCGTGGCAATGTGTTTCCCAATTAAAAATTAAGTGAGCAAAAATGTCTTTCATAAAATGCATGGCCTCCACTGTTTAACCCTATGTGCCTCACTAAATGGCAGCTGAAATGGATTAGCAACGGTCCTATCAAATGCATACGTAAAATGCTTGATAAAACATTGCCCATGAAAACATCCCTTAATCGTCGTTGCAGTCCATTTAGCAAAGTGTTGATTATTCCCCACCTAAATATAATGCCCTAAATAATATTATTATGAGACAACACCTAATTCCGCAGATGGGGCATCTAACTTCACAGGGTATGAAAAAGAAGCACAGAAATCCTACGTGAGTTACAGTTTAGTATTAATTATTATTACAGTCATTACTGACTGTGGCGAGAATTAATACAAACAACACTTACTGTTCTATTAGGAGTTGATAAAGACCTCAGAGTACACTGACTACTATGCACTGCGATTATACTTTGACACTTTGACATGCACTGGAAAAGGGTTCGAAACGCAAATGTTTGTACTAAATGGTCTGAACCCTTCGTTCATATTTCAACCTGAATCTCTCTGTGTCCTCTGTATAGCAGACATACGCACATTTTCTTTATCGTTCACTACGCCCAGAGCAGATGCTAATGTGAAGCCTCCGGAGCTCTGCGGTCTTTAAACGCCTGTTAACCCGCGCCTCCAATCTCACCGTGCAGACATCGGGTATAAAAATCCAGACGTGTGCAACCCAGAGAGTAAATCATAAGAGCTATCAATAAATAATTACATTCAAATGTCTCTTAATGACCAAACTTTGCTGACGGAGCTGGAGTTTATGGGCACTGATTAGGGCTTGCGCTGGACGCTTTTACAACATGCCGGTCGTAAAGAGAGGCCTTTGGCTCACTAATGACACATTGGTTTAAAGATAAAAGCCCCCTCCAATGTGAAAAAAGCACAATAACAGCACAACAGCTACTGCAGTGTGGTGTAATATTACAGCTGAGCCTCCATTAGACACTTCCTATATCAACTAAGCTGTGACGCTTATATCATAAGAGAAGAACATGATACAGAAAACGGCCAAAAAACCCCACAAAAAACAAATAAAGTATGAAGTTTGAAGTTTATTCCCCACCTGAATATAATTACAATACCTTAAATAAAATAATTTCATTTCAAAATAATTAACGTTCAAAGTCAAAAATAGTATTTGTCTCGTTTGAATTTTTTAAAAAGAAAAGTAGGCAGCAAACAGCTGCTCCACTGCGGTTTGTGCCACAAATGTATATTTAAATATTCATGAGTTTAACCTCAAAGTTATTGCGCTGTCATAAGAGAAGTGTTGTCTAGGTCTGTGGTGACAGTGGTGGGTGTGTGTTCAAAGCAGCCTGAGGACTGACTGCCCCAAACTGAACTTTTCAGCTTAACACTTAAATTAGGTTCAGTATCATTGCCTGCTATGCAGCTCATCTCTTGCTGCACAATTTATCAGCCATGCTCCACCATTTTAAAAAAACACCATAAAAAACACCACCTGTTAGGGATTTTAAGCATCAGCCATTGTAGCTACCCCAATTAAACACAACAACAGAACTCAAAACTGTACCACAACAGCTGAACGTGCCTGCATGAGTCAGGGGGCCAAGGTCAGGGTCTTTGCTTAACAATCTGTGAAGTGTTTATAAATTTAACTGAAAACCCAGAGCAATTATTGAGATCAGTTTGCACTACTGCCGGCTCTGGTGTTCTTACAAGCAGGTGAGTAAATTAGGACAAAATGCTTTGATTTCTTTGAAGTAATAGTGTCATTATCTAGTGTAAGGAAATGCATAATAAAATAAAATAATACAATAAAATAAAAATCCATTTCGGAGATTTTACAAAGGAAAAGATTTGCCAAGGTAGGGGAAAACATGTCCCCCTCAAAGTTTGGATCATTTCCCCCTCTAATAAATCATTTCACCGTATCTAGGCATCGATTTTTAACACACACATTACGTATACAACTATGGTTTAAACAGGATGTTTGAAATATTTTTCCCTGTGCACAGAACACATGAGAAATAGAGTCTGTGCACAGTCCACACCTTTCATTTGCCTTCACTATAGCAGACTAAGCAGCTCCACTTTTTGAAGGCCATTAAGGATGTTTACCTTAATGCAAGACAATGTAAGACTGCCAGCTTGATACTCACTGCGGGCTGCAGCCCTCTGCCATGTTAAAAACAGAATGATGGCGCGTGGGGAGTTTGAAATAGCTAGTTATCTAGTTTAGTAGGTCTAGTTTGTTAAACCTTAAAATAATTCTGTATCTAAAAGTACTTCTGTGTTTGCTTGACATTAAGTATGTCTGGTTGTGGATGGGGTTACTGTGGATGGAGTTACTGTGCTTCAATCTGTCAAATGTCTAACACTGGCTGAACTGTCTGATGTTGGAACATTTTGGAGCATGAAAGGTAAAGATGAGGTTTTAAGATGCACAAAATCAATCAGAAACTTCAGAAACTATTATACATTGTTACAATGTATAATAATTGGTAAATGGTCTGGTGAGAAGGGAAACTTTTAAAATGTAATTAGAGTGTATACTCCTCACATCCCAGTTATCATGGCAGCACCAAATCAAATAAGACCAGAACAGCATAGTGGTTCTTCCAGAAACCAATAGATGTCCCTGATGCTATTGGGAGGGGGGCCATTCTTAGCACAGCAGTGACTCCAACATGGTAGTGCAATGGTAGCATGTGCTGCACTGATATGAGTGCATCAAACACAGCAGCATCGCTGAAGGTTTTACACACCCCAGAGTTACTGATGGGGTGAAAACAGTTCAAGAACACACACACACACACACACACACACACACACACACACACACACACACACACACACACACACACACAC
>JBBPCW010000127.1:11504724-11521937 GCA_037974425.1 Phenacogrammus interruptus
TAATGAGTTTTTTGGGTTCATTGAGAACACGGTTGTTGTTCAATAATAAAATTATTCCTCAAAAATACAACTTGACTAATAATTCTGCACTCCCTGTAGGTGCAAATAGTAAACAGGCAAATCACTGTAGAATGTACATCTTGTGTGTGTGACAGTACAAGCATATACCATACAGACACAGCATGTACTATGAGTAGCAACACACCACAGAATGGAACAAAATAAAATGCGGCTGTGAGGAATTTGGGACCACAGAAAACCACAGTAAAGACAAGAGCGGCATTTCATCATATGCAGAAGCAGAGTACATGACAGCATGTACGGGACAACGCTGTTTCTGGCTGAGGCACACATACATACACATACACACACAGCAACATTCATCTGCCAGACGGCTACCTGTGGAGCGCCACGCTGTTACACCCATCACCTGCCTAGCTGGACCCCCAGAGGTGCCTCCTTCTACAGCACACACACACACACACACACATCCATACACACTCGCACACCTCACCAACTTCAGTCAGAGGACCCACCCATACTACTGTCACGACACAGCACCGAAAGGCCATCTCTCGCTCTCTCCCTCTTCCACTCGGCCTCCTGTGGCTACTATATGAATTATGTAAAAGCTCTGGCACAAAAAAAAGAAAAGGAAAAAAAAGAACAGAAGTACATCCACATATTTTTGGCGCTACTTCAAAAACAGCAGGATGTCATCAAGTGTTATGCTCATCTCTCAGCAAAACAGACTGGAGAGAAACCCAGAAAGATTTAGCACAACAGACTAACGACTGAGGGGGGAGACGACTGATTGACAGGGCAGAACGGCAAGAAGGGCATGAGCAATGCAGGGAAAGAGAGAAGACAAAAGAAAGGAAGAGAGAGGGAGAATGGGAAAAAAGTTCTGCTTCCCACCCACTCTCTCCTCCTTGGTGTAGCTTAAGGCCACAGATAAGAGTCGGTGTCCTGATAGTCTCTTCTGACAGCAGATCAGAAATATTCAGAGCGTGAACACTAAAAAGATTAATGTCTCCCGTCATTACCAAAGGCTAAGAACACTTGTAGAGACGCAGTAAGAGTTTAAAGACATGCTTTAAAGGGAGCTAATTACCACTTGGTGTTTCTAAATGGGTCACTTTTACTCAGCTAATACACGCGTTCAGATAAGGTTCAGTCAGAACACACCACTTATGCAATCCGAGGGCAACACGGGGAAGATTCTTACGAAATCCGCACATGAACTGCTGTGAGGTAGGAAATGCATGACTCCATTTCTTGTGTACAAGAGGTTGGAGAGTGCCAATAATTCCCCTCTGTGTATAAGTGCAAATGTCTAAATGAGCAGAACCGACTGAGACAACACTCATCCATCAAAACAGGGAAAGATTGGCTTCTTACTGTCCTCCTCTTTTGAGGCTGAACAGGTGGGCTAGAGGAGAGTAGCAGATGAAGACAACTCACACCACATTCATCACATCAAATAACCTGCAGAGCTTCATTACAGAATCCAAGAAACACAAACCCCTCAACAGCACCACTTAATCCTTAAAGTGGACAGAGACTTCTAAATCAAAACAGTTTCAAAATGATTTATTTGTTCATTAAAACAGGGGGAGACCAAAGTTACCAAGTGTTGAAAATAACCAAAGATGACCCAAGATGAGCAAGCCACTCTGTGCCAGATGAGGGAAAAAAATCAGGAAAAGACTTTCAAGGTGGGAGATAAACATACATTCATTTCACAGCAGATATTTCTGTCTGGTTCTATGGAAGATTGCTACTGGGATACCACTTCAGTGTCTAGAGCTGTACGATCCGGACTGTGTGTCATATTGCTATTATACTGTAACATACTGCAGTTCTGATATACCCAGCAACATACTAAAATACATTGTCAAATTGTGTGACATGTTTAGTCTTACATTGTTGTTTTTATTCATATGTTCTATTGATTGCTTTAATTAGCCAAGCTATCGCAGAAAGCAATCTCTGATTGGTCAAAAATAGGGCTGTCATGAATAAAATTATTTATTAAAAAGTTCTCAATTAATCAATTTAGTGATTTCCATTTCAGTGACGAACAGGACATCCACAGGTCATGTGCAGCAGCCCGAACATTCTTCACAGGAGAGCATGTTCGTGTTTTTTTAGTCATTTTCGTAAACATGACTGAAAATGGGAAAATCTACACCAGCAGGATTTCATGACTGTGCATACATTGGCTTTTACAAACTTCATGTAAATGAAGTGAATAAATGTTTCCTTTTGTAGTTTCCATGTATTTGATTATTCATTTAATCATTAAAATAATTCTAAAATACACAGTAAGTCTTTATCTAAAAATAATATAGAAGTTACAGCCGAAGTTATGGTGTTCATGTCAAAGTAAAATCATACTTTGATCAGAATCTTATTTGCATATTATAGCACTCTGTACAGCAGATACTGCAACAACCAACAATGCCAATATGAATAACAAATGACCCACAGATCCTACTGGTGTAGCCTATTTCTCAAAAGAAGGTGGAATTTAGAGGCATCTTGGTTCAGTAAAGGCGCTGCCACATATGTTAGCATGAACCTCCAACATACTAAACTGACAGACCAGATAAAGCTAATAAAATAAAGTGTTCCACTTCTTTAATAAGTTGGTCTCAGTCTTCAGGCAACTGAGCAGGTGTGCTCTTGCTTTGCTAGACCTGCAGGCCCTTTCCAGATAAGACTGGAGACCCCTGGTCTAGACCTAGAAAGCATTCCCTAAGTGCCAAGTGCTTCAGCCTCTTCGACATTTAGTTAGTAACTCAAGAGAGATCACAAATATAGAGTTTGTGTCAGAGAAATAAAGGCTTTGGCTATTCATACACTTTGTGGAATGTGGATCAATGCAATTCATGAATAGGCACAACTACAATCCTCTACCAAATCCACAGTTCTATACATATAGTCCAGGAGGCAACATCAGTAAGATTTAAAAGTTTATTCTTCAGGTGTCAGGATGGCCGAGAGGTCTAAGGGACCACACTTATGCTTCAGATCTTCTCCTGAAGTGAAGTTTTGGGTCTCTGAATGGAGGTGTGGGTTCGATTCCCACTTCCTTTGGGGCACCTGGTGGTCTAGTGTTGAGGGAGCTGCCTTTGTGAACAGAAGGTTGTGGGTTTGAATACCAGGACTGCTAGTGACATCACTTACATGGCCTTGAGTAAGGTACTGTCCCCACACACTGCTCCTTGGGCATCCCCTGTTGGTGGCTCCCCCTTGCTTCACTTGGTAAACAGGTTAAACGCAGAGAAACAATTTTACATCGTTCACACTTTGTGCTGTGGTGTGTGCACGTGTGGTTATAAGGGGCCACTTTCTATCACTTTTATTACCTGTTACTCCACATTGTAATTTTACAAACATTTTCAAACGATTTCATTATTTATTTATTTATTATTTATTATTATTATTATTCATTATTTATTATTGATTTTTCCCGTAGCTTTCAACAGTATATCTTTCAGATCACTGGCTTTGTTCCATTGGTTCAACAGATACAAATATCGGCAAAGAGTGCCGAAGCTAAATAGCTCCATCTGCTGTTATATGTGGAACGGTACACATCCACCATTTATCCATAATCAGTGACAAAATATCCAACAGTGTCTTAATCATAGAAAATATAGAGAATGTATGAATGTCTTTTGTAATTCGTGACACACGTGTGCATGCACACAGCCTGTTCGACAAGCACAATTCATACAGAAGTATGAGAGCCAATTCTGCACAGGCACCAGTGACTAACACAGCTTAAACACACTGTAACAGTCAACTGGGCGTGGAACCAGGATACTCAGAACTCAGGATTCAAACAAGTCTTATAAATATGAAAGTAATGTGTTTCAGCTTTAAGAATGCAGCTTGGCACGTTCTGCTGTCAGCGTGGTGTTTACCTACAATCAATCACCTGTTCCACACACACACATACACGCACACACACGCGCACACACACACACACCTGCTGACTGACATCTATCAGGCACTGGAAAACTGACAAAAGTGTGTGCACAGGCACCAGTGCTATTTTCCTTTCTAACAGATATTCAGAGAATAATAACGATAGCCATCAGATTAGTCCTTACACAAATTTAAACATAACAGCAAAAGAAGCCCTTTAAAACTCTTCAGCAACATTTCTTCTAGTGATTCTTTCCATATATCCCAGTGATGGTAAAGAGTTACAAATGATTTATGAAACTGATGTTCATTTATTGATTCATTTCATGCAAACCATAGCAAGACACTAATATTCTTACACATGCACTGAACTTGTAGGGTGATTTGATATTCTAAAATAAATTACATTAACTGTACCAAAAACAGATCTAGGAATGTAACTGATGGGAGTTTTGGCTCCAGGCAGATTTCTAAGCCTATTAAAAGATGTCTGTTGTACAATGTTTATTTTAGCACATCCTCAGTCCACTGCGTAGGTTTCACACATAAAATAAAGCTTCTTCAGCTCTCAGGACAAACTCTGCCACGTCTCAGCTCTCAGTCTGAGCAAAGCAGATACAGAAACCACAGCAACAACGGAACGAATTTGAAGTCTTATCACTGACAAGTAAATGGAAAAAGAATAAGCCCACACACTAACACACTAGGTATTTGTATTTGTACGGATTTGTACCAAAAAATAAGGGCACACTTGATTGGCTATTATTATATTGATTATTGTCATTTTTCAATGATAAAATCAGTTCTAACATTCAAAAATCAGTGTTGTGCATTCACCACTTTGATTGATTGATAAACCAAGATGCACCTAATTACAACTCTTTTCAGTTTTACCTACTACCTATAAGAATACCTATAAGTTCAATAAATTCTAACCTGGATGCTGGTGAAAATAAACATTTTATTTGAATGCTTTTCTCCTTGGGTGTAGTTTTACAGAACAGCTAAACTGCTCTCCCAGCTGCCTCTGTATTATCCCATTCACAGCCATACTGGATGTTCCAGCTCACTGATAAATGTATGTAACTTTCCATATTTCTCATTTTTTTTCCAGTTTATTTTTTAGTTAGTTATTGCTGCGCATGGTTTTACCACAGGCCCGCAGTGGAAATGAGATTTCTGTCTCAGCTGGGTTTTTCTCCACATAACTAAAACAAATCTCCTCTGTGCAGTTTGGTCCCAGTTATTTGCTGTGATGTGATAAATGCTGAAATTGAGGCTGGCGTGAGCAAGTGCAGGTGTGGCGCATGTGTGTGTGCATGCGGCTATGTGCGGTAACAGATTTGAATCAGCATACTCAGAGTCAATTAGCTTTAAATGAAGCACTGAAATGCTAATGCACACCACCCAAACACTGCCCTTCGTGCATATGTAGGCACACATATTTTCTAAAAAAGGAAGCATAGTATTCATTCCTTTACACTGGTTGCTTCCTATCGACTCTCATATAAGCCATTATGGGCTGAAAAGTAAAACAAACTGTTGTGAATACAACATATTGCACATCTTGCTAATTCAAGATTAGCGAAACCACTGAGATGAGAAAACTTGATTAGGTAGCACAAATCAGTGGGCAAAATACTTTATGATAAATATCATTATTGTGATAAATTATGTTACTCTAGGTATCGTGTTGATCATCTGTCACAACACTGAAAAACTACATCTACATTACATATAATAAAAAGAGGTCTGGACCAAGTATTATCAGATTTTAACATGTAAGACCAGTGTACTGTATCTGAATAGATGATATCAGAATGTGGCACTGCTGCTTTCTGGGTGCTTTATGTTCTAAGTATCATGATGTTCTTTTTTTCATATCATACGACCTTAAGAACAGGGTTGGCACAATACTGCCCTTTCGACTTGAATACCAATAGCAAGTGTAATAGCTGGCGTTCAACACTAACATTATACTGCAGCTAAAAACACATTTACAATGTCACAGGAGGTTCACGAGTCATTACTCAAGAAAAGTAGCCCTACTTTTTGTGTGGAATTCAGGATATTAGTCAACCAAATGATTAGCCAAAGTGGTGGTCCTGTCTGACCTGCAGTTTTATATGGTATTTCATTCATGTGTGTATGTGTTATACGCAACTTGGAAGGTTGCGTGACAAAAGTACTGGGAAAAGTACTGGGACACCGTGGCAAGGTGCTCTTGTGTGAAAAAACCCAGAAAATATATATTTATTGCCACAAAAAATTAAAAAAAGACACAGGATATTTGCAGTTTCCACATTATTGTGGAAATTTCCACGTAAAACAGTGAGTTTTTTTGTTTTTTTAAATTACAGACCTAAAGTACTGGATCAGAAATTGGGAAGGAATAAAAAACGTAATCCGATCCATTAAAAAAATACAATATAATTACAGCACACATAACGTGATTTGTGACGATTTGCAATGTGAGAATATCCATCACGTGATAATAGTTCCTGTTGTGTGTGAGACTTGCCAACATGTCAGCAGTATGGAGTTACTTCAGACTCAGAGATGATAAAGCCAAGACTGCCAAATGTATTGGGATACCACGCCTGAGGGTCCCAATACTTTATACCCCTACAGAACAGCCAATTGTAATCACGGGGCGTGGCCAATAAGCATATCTCGCCGTTTGTAAAAGTGCTACATTAAAACTCCCATATTTAGAGTTGCCATGTGTAAAAGTGCAGCATTTAGATTTAGAGCGCAACATTTAGTTTTTTCATTCAGCTCTAAATGTCTCAAACCTAAAACTTTTTTTAATAAGATTAAAAGTGTTCTGGGAGCATATTGGGGGCATATTTAGGGTTTACACTATAAAAATAGGCATTTTTAGGCATTTTTTTACCAAAACACAACACGGTTTTTCACTATATGCGGGTGTTCTTGGAACGTAAAACCCGCAAAAAGCGGGAGGTTACTGTATATACTTACATATACATGTACTGTAAGTATATGGTGGTTTTATTGGATCTGTTGGCTGGCTTACCTCATCAACAAAATACTGTAAAAACTGTTACTCATAGCTCCATCTTTTCTACAAGCTGTGACAGTGAAATAGCTTTGTTTGCTGTGCCTCCACTCATTAAATTAACATTAACACAGTTATCCTACAGGCCGGATAAAACGAAGCGTTAGTATATTCAAATTAAGAATAGTAAATACTGAAAATCACTGACCTTTCAATACATCACACAGGGTTACTGCACTGTGGGCACATTTCTATATAACCAGTCATATAGTTTGTGCTAGAGCAAGTAACTTCCAGACTTATATTGATGACCCAAATTACATGTATTTGCATTACAGACAAACACACTCACACAAACAGCTTCCCACAAAAATCAAGTGATTCTAACACTTCCAAAAAATCCCACACAGTCAGTTTTGGAAACACATCACACACTCTCTGTCTGTATGCTTTAATGCTGTGAGGGTGAGTTCTGAGTGCAGGCCTGGAGGAGAGTCAGCGCTCACTCTCTCTGTTAGGATCATTTCGGCTGTGCTGAATGCTTTGCAATGGCACTTCTTAATATAAAACCAGCAGAAGCGAAGACAATCTTCTGGCTTAGTTGTATTTGGTCTGCTGAATTTGCCAAAGCTGCTGGGAGCGGATCACAATCCCTCTAATATCCCCAAACACCTGTTCAGTCTTCAACACCTACACATACACCCCCCCAATCACGACCCACCTGTACAAGCTGAGCCCGGCTTTTAAACTTCTGCAAAACTACACACCATCAGAAGGTCATTCTGTTTAACTATGTTCAGAAGAAAATTAGTTAACCCCTTAATGTCATTGGGAACATTGTAGTTATTTATACATTCAAGTTACTGAAGAGTAGGTTTTTGGAATTAAAATAATAAATCTAGCTATTTCCATTTAAGGTACAACGCTTCACTATCCTATGTATATTTTCATGCGCACTGCATAACATCGCCAGTATCAGCGGTAAGTGGTGACTGATGAACAGTAGGAGAGAAACAATTAATTCATTTCTCACCTTACCTTAACCCTAACCTTAACCCTAAACCTAACTGTAACAATCACCAGTTAGCGATGTTACACAGTGTGCACTAGTTATACTGGCAATGTTACATAGTGTGCATTTTTGTTTGTTTTTTTGTTTTTTTACATTTTATTCACACAACTGGTGTCACAAATGCACAAAAAGTCAAGTTCACAAAGCAGTATCTGTACTGTCTAAAATAAGTTGCAACCAGTGAAAATGTGGCACTGCTAATGCTTTGTTACAGCACACTGAAAAGAAAGAAAAAAGAAAAGGACTCATGTGAGGCCAGTGGGAAGGACACGCTGAGCATGAAATCATAAATCATACATCATAGCATGAAATGTTTATTTCACACAAGCAGCCCATTTAAAATCAAATCTCATTTATTATTCCATGGTGTGTGGCAGGGCTACAGGAAACGGAGGTGCTGAGGATGCTGTGGCACCGCAGATTTCAGGAGAGTTTAACTGAAATTGCTGTAAAGACTAATGGCTGCTGGATGTCGGTTGGAGTTTATTTCTGTTATATTTGTATTTTAGGTGCATAACTTAATCGTACATTTTCATGACATCAAAATTCTTCCTTCCCTGTCTGTTGCTTTAGGGTATGTTGCTAACACAAAGACAGCTAATTATTGGCCCAAAAGTGGCCTAATATTGTTTTTTTTCCCTTAAAAATAAATGTAATGTAGTAATGGCATGGGTTTTAAATATATATGTTTATATTTCAGCCTTTACCTATATTATTTGGTGTAAAGTTATATTCTTATATTGTTATCACACCATCAGTAATGATCTAATTGGATGTTTCTTGCTTAAAGTTTGTCCTGAACAACAGCAGAGTGAGCGGGGTGTGTATCAGTGGTTCGATTTGTCACATGCATTGTATGGACAAAAGGCTGTTACACCAAAAAACAGGTGTGTCCCAATACTTTTGTCCACATAGTGTATGTGTGTCAATGTCTTTTGCATGAATTCCACATTATGACCTAGTCGGTTTAGTGTGAAAAACATCCAAAAATGTAAGATGTAGAAAATTCAAATGATGTCATGATGCATGTTATGTTTGCTGCTTAAAATATCAGCACCCCCAACTTAACACACCCTCCCGCATCCCTACCATGTGCAGTATCAAACAAGATTTCCCAACTACTTGAAGCAGCTAAAGTTCTGGCGACTGCAGTAGTTACAGTTATGTCGATAGAAGGAATGCAAATTTGTGAATGCAATCATAAGAAATAAGATTTTAACATGTGCTGAAAAACGTATCGATCCAAAGCAACACTGTGCTTACTGTCTATGTAGCCTGTCTCCTTCACGATTAACCAATAAAATAAAAAATGTAAAAATGACATATTACATGACATTACATCAAGCAAATCTCTTTTAAATAAGGCTATATAATAATATCATTTACTATTTGTTCCTGTAGACTGAAGTGTGTGTGTTTCTCTAGGAGAACATGAACTATCTTTAAATATAAAAGTGAGTTTATGTTATTAAACCCTAGGGATGCGTTGATCAGAGTCAGGATTAAGCCGGTGTGTGGTTACATGTATACCAGCTATTCATGTACCACCATTCATCATTCAAATTCATCTTTTAAAGCCAGTCACTCTTGATTAATAATCTAATTCATCTCGACTGAGGGCCAGATGTGTAGTTATTAACGTGACCTCCCTGTTCAGACCACTGCGCAGAAATTTCCTTAGAGCCCTGAAAAAATAGTAAAACCACAGACCCAAATTTAGCCACTCTCGACAGGCATGGTGGCATGCTGGAGCATAGCAGAGTGTTTCCTGCTTCACGCTTCCTGCCTAAAACAGCATGCTCCTGAACATGTGAGCAGAGGGAAAAGAGTCTGCAGAATCAATAACACACCTGCCAAAAACAACCGCCCCACCTCCTGCTCCTAAAGTTTTCATCTCCCTCTGAGAACGCTCAACCATGCCTTCAAGAGTGACCCTGTGTTCCATGAAAAGTACGCCCTGCTTAGTACTGAAATAATGTTGAAATAATCAAATGAGGTGGGGACCACACGGCCTAAAGCATTAGGAGAAACATTCATCTTCGCTTCTGGAATGTGGGGGCTTTCCCTCAGGCCCATGTTGAAAAATAAAAGAAAGGGACCTCATAAAACATCCTCTGTTGCATTAATATTTCAGTTTATACATCCATACTTCAGTTTATATGGTGATTAATAAGCTTCACAGCTGTAGCAAGGCAAAAAAAAAATTCGCCTCAAAACTCACTGTTAAGGTCTAAAAGAATTTATGAGCATTCAAATACCGTCGAAATAAAAAACAATAAACCGGGGTGGAACCTTGTAATGAATTCCACTTGGAGGCTAATAAAATAATAAACCTCTGAAAGATTGATGGATTCAGTGAATAGACTTAGATAGCAGAAAATGTGCATCAGTCAGCAACTTCCTAAACTCTGCTACAGTGCTGATCTCAGAGTGCTTAAGAGCCTTAATGGTGATTCTCCTAAAATTCTTTAGAAGAAATAACTTCAGAACAAAAGGAGACATGAGATACAGGATAGATAAAGCAACTCTAGGTCAATCGTTTGCATTAAGTGAAGTGCAGTAGTGCCAACAGAAAATGGTGAAAATTTGTCAAGACTCAACTAATTCAGGTGTGTACACTATATGGACAAAAGTATTGGGACACATCTCTTAATTACTGAATTCAGGAAGCCCCTTACTTCCAGTGAAGGGCAATCTTAAAGCTCCACCACACCAAGCTCCATGAAGACATGGTTGGAAGAGTTCGATGTAGAAGAACTGGATTGGCCCACACAGAGCTCTGACCTCAAACCCATCCAACACCTTTGATATGAACTGGAGCGGAGATCAAAGAGGCCTTCTCGTCCAACATCAGTGCCTGACCTCATAAATCCTCTAAAGAATGAAGAAACAAAGAAACTCCAAAATCTTGTGGAAAGCCTTCTAAGAAGAGTGGAACTTGTTATAGCTGCAAAGGTGTACCAGACTATATTTGAATGCTATGTCATTAAGCTCATTAAATATCATTATCCTGTTGGTGTAATGGTGTCCCATTACTTTTGTCCAAACAGTGCATCCATAAATATTATGACAAAACTGTACGTTTGAGCCCCCTCATAAAAAGAATGTCTTTGAAAGTCTAGTGTGAAAACTGAAACTGCTGACTATATGGTTTGGTCAAGAAATCGCCTCAAACGGAATGGATAAAACCACAGAAAACCCTGAAGCAACTGTTGCTGTCAGACAGTTTAAACTCTGAGGCAAGACAAAAGTCATGACAACCTCTTTAGACGGCAGCGGTCAGTCATGTTCATTGAGCTTATCTTCAGGTGGGAGCTAGATTCATTAGAAAGATGACTGACCAGTTTGGCTACTGCAGGTTTGTATCTGCACGCATCAAAGTCAAAGTCAAAGTCAAAGTCAACTTTACTGTCAAATCTGCCATATGTACCAGACATACAGAGAATTGAAATTACGTCACTCTCAAACCCCAGGTGCATACATGTAACATTAAATACAAAAAAATATATATAGAAAAGGTGCAATTTTAAGATCAAACAAAAGAGGCAATTCAACTATTAATGGGAACACGTTATATTCGTTTATATGAGGATTAATCAACAGGTTATCTTATCTTTTCTTGTCAGGCTTAGAGTAGTCCTACATCAGAGCACAGTAATCACACAATGCAAGTATGCAACAGCACATTAGATGGGCTTTATGGCAGTTTTCTTATTCTAGCTCTCTAATGCTCCCCCTTGTTTCTGTTCCACCAGCATTAATTCTGTAACTTCACACGAGTCTGAAGATCAGTACATTACAAAGAAATGCATTCTCATTTGCACTTGATCACATTTGCCAGAGCAGAAAATCTGCTTGAAAATGCACAGCAAGTTGATGAAAACGAAAACGACAGGCTTCATTTGAGAGCCGACAAAATCCACGGAGGGGAAACACAGGCCCTGGTTTATCAGCAATCATCTTGTTTTCCCCCCCTGCTTCAGAAATCAAATAATCCTGCCAGAAAGCAAGAGTCATAAATCTTATTTTTTTCTCTGTCATAGCACAATCTTTTCTTGTCATATTTCATGTTATGAGCTGAAAACAAGGTGGCTCAGCGCTCTCCAGGGTTTAAAATCATATTGTGTGACAGTGTAGCTCTCAGAAACTCATTCCATGCTGAAGGGCACATTACAGAAAGAACAGCACTATGAAAGGCATCCTTGGAAGAAGAAGAAGTGTTTGTATGGCTATTTTAGACTGTGTTCTCCAGGTGTACACATCTCTAGTGTCACAATAGATGATTTTCCACACTGTGTATGTCTGTCTAGCATCTTTGAGGTTTACTTCCTAACCAGCTTCTTAACTTCACACAGCAACTCAGAAATTGTTTGCACACAAATAATATGGTCCTTGTCAATAAATGACACTCCATATGTTTTTGCTATTAGTCTTTTAAAGAGTCCATACCACTGAAAGAAATGAGTAGTTAACGAAGGATGTAAAACTGCTAATCTTTCAAAGCGTACTGTCCAGTCTATACACCCCAAATACATAAATGAAGCCTGTTTTTAGTTCACTTTTCATCAACAAAACCAATGCCTTTACACCTATTCAGTCTACAGCAGTTTACCTCCACCCATTCACCCTATAAAGAATAGTTACTAACAGTCATATTATTATGACCGTTACATAAAATCACATAAACGTAAAGCAGAGGAAAAAATTTAAATATAAGAAATGTGTAGTATATGGGCTGTTATATGCTTTAAAGTGTTACCAGCTTCATATACTGAATAACATTAAAACCCCTGCCTGCCACAAGACCTTTGCAGGTGTGCAGTGGTATCTGGAACCAAGGCTTTAGCCACAGATTCTGTATCTTGCAAGGCTAGTCCTCCATGGATTGGACTAGTTGCTCGATCGAATTAAGATCTGGGGAATTTAGAGGCCAAGTCAACATCCTGAATTATTAGTCATGTTCCGCAAATGGGCAGTCTGTCTCTATGAAGCCCATGTGCAACATGCACTATGTTCTGACACTGTTATATCACAGCAATAACTTTGTCAGCAATTCGCGTGACAGCTCTTCTGTGGGATTACGCCTGTCACGAAAGGTTATAGACAAGCCAGCCAGCAGCCAGGGTAGAGGTAGCTCAGTGGGTCGGATACTTGCCTCTGAACCAAGAGGTCATGGGTTCGAATCCCCTTTAACCCCAAGTTGCTCCAGGGAGAGACTGCCCCCTGCAGTTAGGGAATGGAAGTCGCTTTGGATAAAAGCGTCTGATAAATGCCTTAAATAAATACCCGTGTTACAATAAAAGTCCCACATGACTGTTATTAAACCGGTCTGTGACGAAATAAAGGTTGGGGACCACTGGGTTAAGGCACTGATGTTGAACAAGAAAACTGGAATGGAGATTGCGAGCCAGGCCTATCTCAAAGGTGTTGTATGGAGTTGAGGTCAGGGCTCTGTGCCGGCCAGTCAAGTTCTTCCATACCAAACCTTACTTTGTGCACTGAAGTATGGGGTTGTCCAAAATGTCTTGGTCTGCTAAAGCAGGCCTAGCCCTAACCCTGAAAAATAAGTGTGTCCCAAATCCCTCTTTTGTCCACACAGATTACATCAGGTTGTTAGTAACTGCCCATGACTAGAAATAACAATTTACAGAATAACAATTTACAGAAGTCCAGCATTTACAGCTACCATCCAAGACCTGCTTCATCTAATCAAGCCTTCATTAAACTAAACCAGGCGCTAAAGACTTAATTTAACACATGCAAGATGATGTCTGGAGTGCAACGAGAAAGTCAGAAAGTTGTGTACTTTTAAAGATATGAATAACTTTTAATAACAAAAAATACCTACATGTTTTACTACATTTACATCTATTAGTATTTATTTTAGAGCTTGGCCGTTAACGGTGTTAACGCACAAGATTCTTATCGCGCGATAAAAAAATTATCGCCGGTAACTGCCCCCACCCCAGTCCTCACCTGGCAGGCTATGATGAATGTCACCTTGATATTTTAGAGAAATGTCCGGTTCATGAAGTTTTGGTCTCTCCCCAGACTGAGTTTCACTTTCGTTTTGCATTTTGAGCTTGTTCACAGAAGTTTGGAACCTGTCTCGGGGGTTGCGGGGGGGTTTTAGTTATCGGCGTTAACGCCGTTATCGCGAAGATTCCATGCGATTAACGGCGTAAAAAAAAATTAATCGATGCCCACCTCTAATTTATTTAAATCTTATATTGTTTTTGTATTGGTTAAACACGCACTGCTGAGATTAATAATTTCAAAATGTGTCTTTGACTGTCTAAGACTTTTGCACAATACATTGTATCTACGTTTATATTTTGATATTTTTCTAGAAAATGATGGTCACTCAAAGTATTCGTTTAAGGCCTCAAGTGCAGGTCTTTACCCCACCTAAACAATAACCCAAGTACCACATACACTATATTGCCAAAAGTATTCACTCACCCATCAAAATAAATAAAAGCAGGTGTTCCAATCACTTCCATGGTTAACTTCAAGCACCTAGGCATGCAGACCACTTCTACAAACATTTGTGAAAGAATGGGTTGCTCTCAGGAGCTCAGTGAATTCCAGTGTGGTACCATGATAGGATGCCACCTGTGCAACAAGTCCAGTCGTGAAATTTCCTCACTACTAAATATTCCACAGTCAACTGTCAGTGGTATTATAACAAAGTGGAAGCAATTGTGAACAACATCAACAACACAAAGTGGTGCCACATAAACTGACGGAGCGTGGTCAGCGGATGCTGAGGTGCATAGTGCATAGAGGTCACCGACTTTGGCTATCAGATTAGCTCAAGAACAATGTAGAGAGCTTCATGGAATGGGTTTCCATGGCCGAGCAGCTGCATCCAAGCCATACATCACCAAGTGCAATGCAAAACGCCGGATGCCGTGGTGTAAATCACGGCACCACTGGACTCTAGAACAGTGGAGGCGTGTTCTCTGGGGTGGTGAATCACGCTTCTCTATCTGGGAATCTGATGGACGATTCTAGGCTTGCCGGTTGCCAGGAGGATGGTACTTGTCTGACTGCATTGTGCCAAGTTTGGTGGAGGGGGAATTATGTGGGGTTGTTTTTCAGGAGCTGGGCTTGGCCCCTTATTTCCAGTGAAAGGAACTCTGATTTTGGACAATTTCAAGCTCCCAACTTGGTGGAAACACTTTGGGGAGTCTGGGGATGGCCCTGTTCCAACAAGACTGTGCACCAGCGCACAAAGCAAGGTCCGTAAAGACATGAATGAGCGAGTTTGGTGTTTAAGAACTTCACTGGCCTGCACAGAGTCCTGATCTCAACCTGACAGAAGACCTTTGGAATGAATTAGAGTGGAGACTGTGAGCCAGGCCTTCTCGTCCAACATCAGTGCCTGACCTCACAAATGTGATTCTGGAAGAATGGTCAAAAATTCACATAAACATACTCCTAAACATTATGAAGAGCATGCTCAGGGGGGTATTCCAGAAGGCAGGTTATGTTACATAACCGGGTAAGTTCAAGGGTAAGCTAGTGCAGAACTTACCCGGTTATGTAGCATAACCTGCTTTCTGGAATACCCCCCAGAGGAGTTGAAACTGTTTTAGCTGTAAAGCGTGGGCCAACGTCATATTAAAATCATATGTGTGTAATGGCAGGTGAGTGAATACTTTTGGGAATAAGGTGCATCACTGAAGGCTACTTTCACATACTTTCACACACTCTCACTTCACAGCTATCCATAACATTTCACTTTAACTGAACACATTAACTGAAGCCAGCACATTTACATTCGGCACTGTGCAGTGTGACTGTTTCAGCAGATTGTATTCTGCACTTTATGCAGTCTGATATCTTTGCACAGTGTGCAAATTCTAATATTGCCACCAAATACCTCTCTTTATATAAATGAATAACAGTTGCATTTCTGTCTGAATATCTGGCTACATTTACATTTACAGCATTTAGCAGAAGCTTTTACACAAAGCCACTTCCATTCCCTAACTACAGGGAACAGTCTCCCTTCAGCATCTTGGGCTTTAGGGTCTTGCTCAGAAACCCAGTGGTCAAACCCATGACCTCAAGTATTCTACGACTAGACCACCACCACCCCATGTCTACAATCATATGCAAAAATGTGAACATTCCTAGACCTCACGGAAAGTCCTCACACCCCTTCACTTCTTCCCACCCGTCATCCACATCGCACCACAAAACAAACTCAGTACCTTGCCGTGTACCCTGGAGAGCTTGATTTTCTAGCCCTAAGTACTAAGTACAAGCACCACCATGTTCTGCTTTTGCTGCCTCACATTTTGATCTACCTTCTCTCTCCTGCTCTTCCCTCAATCTCCTCATAGTTAATGTTGAATCACTACAAAATATAAAAAGTATTTTATTGTGCATATATTACAAACGTAATAGTAATGTTTACTTCAACAGTACATAACATATTTCTAAATCACAAGAAAACATATCTAACCTCTTTCTCCTTAAAAAATAATTATACCCTACTGGTCTTTTTGGTGAAGTTGGTAATCACTCCAGCAGGGATCTAGCAGATTTTCTTCCAAGGATTTCACCAGTGCCCAGCTTGGCTCGGTTGTGGTGGGGATCGCTAGCAAGCAGTCAAGCTAGTAAGCAGTCAAGCTAACAAGCTAATGTCCTTCCTTCTGTGCACTCGTAGACAAATAATGAAATATAAAATAAAGTACATAAAACAGAACGAAGTGAAAACAAAGGCAGTGGTTGGCCACAGTGTTATATCAGTCATTTTGAAGTGGAGAACTACCCTATCACAGTAGGCAGTCGCTTGTTTCACAGGTAGGGCTTATTTACCATTGGAGTCCATTGAAACCTGGAAAACCCACGAGACACCAGGGTCTGAGAAGGTTTACACTGAAATGAATGGGGACGCTCTCTGCTTCACAGCGGTTGGGGGTGGCGCTGTTTCACGTTTTTGACCAGAGCTATACAACTGTAACGTTACTGAGGAGCTGAAATTAGGAGAGCAACCTTATTTCTATGAGCATTTTTGTTTCACATCAAAAAAAAGTGATAGTTTTGAAGTTTTTTGTATTCTTTTTCTTGGTGAAACTTTGTTTCACCTGTAGTATTATAGAAACCGCCACTGGTATGTATGTATGTATGTATGTATGTATGTATGTATGTATGTATGTATGTATGTAT
>JBBPCW010000127.1:11522037-11532410 GCA_037974425.1 Phenacogrammus interruptus
AATATGAAAAGTTCTAAAACATCTATTGTGTTTTTATCATTCTGCTATTATATACACAGTAATGACCAGATCTACAGTGATATATTACATTTAATAGGTGTCTTGTCTCACATTGTCCCACAGTGATATTAGAATAGTGTAGATTTGTGTACAAAGTTTTCTGCTAAAAAAATATTATTTTATTTATATTTAGACTTTTATTTATTTTACATGTCTGCTTCATTAATTACACATATTTAATAGTCAGTGTTATTACAAACAATTGAACATAAAGCTACATTTCCATCAAAGGGAGGAGGGAGATCCACATTTTTGACAAATGCATTACATTTTTTTTTAATTTTCAAATAAGTTGCTTTCCCGGGTAACTAGTTACTTTTATAATGCTGTAACTCAGTTACTAACTTAGTTACTTTTTGGAAGAAGTAACTAGTAACTATAACTAACTATTTTTTTTAAAGTAATGTGCCCAACACTGTCCATCATTCCATCCATCCATACATCCATTTAGCCACCTATCCACCCACTCATCACTCCATCCATTCAGCGTACATTACAAATAAGCACAGTAGAAGGAAAACCAATCTTGAGGATGACGTACTGGTCCTGATCTGAGAAGTTAAGCTCACAAGACTCACCTCCATTAGTCTGTCTTCAACCTGAAGTCCATCCTCTCTGTCTGCTGGTCCTCTAGCAGTGACATGAGATACAGTTATTGCTCCTGGGCATGTCTGGCGACAAATTGAAATTTACAAAATAACTCTTCACAAAACATGGACGCATCTGCCCAATAAACAACCATCAGCATATCAGCACTACAGTGTAATCTACCAATGCTTTCACACACGTGAGCGCACATAATCAGCCAATACATTAACAAATTATAATTAAAAACTTCCACATCTAGTGCATCTCAGATACCTGCACACATTCTCCTCCAATAATCCTGAATCCCAGTAAACCGTTCTCTCTGGGCAGGTTCACCTTCAAGAGCTGAGCTTCTCCAGCCTGTGTGAAAAAGTTTTTAAAAGTTAGTTGTTGTCAGATTTCCCTTAACATCTGTAAGAAATGTTGGTTGTTTTTTGAAGGGACTGAAAGAACAGAAAGTACCTGACAAAAAACCCTCGTACTTTTGCTCTGGGAGCGTTTTTGAGACTTGTGCTGGTGGTCGAGAGCCTGCAGATGCTCCTCATGAAGAAAAGGGCCTGTCTGGTTAACAGCTTCTCCCTCTAGGTCCTTTAGTTTTGAATTTTGTTTGTGAGCTGTGGGCCACATGTTCAGGCTGCCGCTCCTCTTCACTCCGAGCGAGTTCACTCAGTAACTAAACTGATGTCAGCGAGTCCATTCTGAACTGTTTCTGAGCTACAGCCGCGTCCTCTGGCGCTCCTCCTGGGGCTGCAGGGAGGGAGGGAGAGAGGAAGGCAGCGAGGGCGCACACCGCAACACTTACACAATTTGGACAAAAGTATTGGGAGGCCTGACCATTACACCAGCAGATACTTTAGTGACACTGCAATAATATACATAGGCTTTAATATGGAGTTGGTTCCTTTGCAGATTTAACAGCTTCCACTCCTCTTGAAAGGCTTTCACAATATTTTGGAGTGTTTCTGTGGGAACGTGTGTCATTCATTATATAAAGCATTTATGAAGTCAGGCACTAATGTTTGATGAGAAGGTCTGGCTCGTCGGCTCCTTTTCAGTTCATCCCAAAGGTGCTGGATGAGATCAGGGCCATGAAGGTCTTTATTCGCACCGAATTCATCCAATATCTTTATGGAGCTTGTGTACTGGAGCACAGTCATGCTGGAAAAGAAAAGACCTTCACCAGACTGTGTCCACAACGTTGGAATAATTGCGTTGTCTTAAATATTTTTGCTATTCTGAACCATTAAGATTGTCTTAGCAAATTATGTGGCCTAGCGTGTGTCCCAATACTTTTGTCCATATTGTGTAAATATCAACAACTTTACAACGAGCGCCAGTATCTTACACTTATGTTTATGTACATATTTTCTTGTTACTCGTCGTGAAAAGAACGATCTGATTTAAGCTGAAATCTCAAGAGTGTTAAATCAGTCGTTCTGGTATGGAAAGTTATGCTATGTGCCTAACGATCCACTAGATTGAGCTGTTGAGCCGAAAACACAGTTGACACCGATATATAGGCCTTTATCAGACGCTCTTATCCAGCAAATGCGTGCTTTATAGGATTCCTCGCCGGCCCAAAATTACCATCGGTCGTCCGGGCAAATGCTCGGTATGCCCGATGGCCAGTCCAGCGCTGCTCACGAACAATTTTACAAGTACAACATGTATTAAAATGTGACCCTAAAAAAATAAATAGAGAAAATGAAAGGCTAGAAATGGAATATAATAAAGTGTGTAGACAAAAGTCAAACACTGTAAACAATCAGTGCACATATAAAAAAGATTGAAGTGGATAAAAGTAGAATGGAGTGTGTGTAGTAGTTGTAGAAGACTTAATGTATGTAGTTGTGTTCACTGAGGTGGGTCTTCTGTCTTCATTTGAAGACAGCAGGGTCTCAGCAGTTCTGAGGGTCAGACCAGTTCCGTCCACTGCTTAGGAGTCTTGATGCATGACTTCAGCATTTGCGAAGGGAGGATCAGTTCGAGCCGATGCTCTAAGGGGGTGAGCTGTGAGCCCTGGTCTCATCAGTGCTGATAGGTAAGAAGGAACTAGACCTATTTTTTGTTGGTGAGCAATCGAGGTCTAATAGAAATCTAATCCAAGTGAAGGGTTTGCAGCAGTGTGGTGTTTTGAAGTGCTGCTGTAGGCCTGGTGGTCTTCAGAGTTGCAGTAGTTCTAAGATGAAAAGTGACTGGATGAGCTATTGAGTTGCATCAGTGGTAAAGAACTGACTGGTTCTCTTGATGTTATAAGGTAAGTAAATGCACATATAGGAACATTTTGTAATATGAGATGAAAATGAGAGATTATCATTTAAAATAACACCTAGATACAGTATAGGTATTACTTATAAGGCCAGCTCCCACCAAATTAATTAATTAATTAATTCATATACACTGCCACAAAGCTACTTTCCAACTTCCAAGTCTTCTAAAACCCCACACTGTGTCATGTACATAAATCCAGTTATTCTGTAGCTGTCAGACTTTGTAGGAGAAAGCTCCATCCTACCATTTTAATTTTCTATTCTCTAGAGACTGATCAAAGAGCTTCCAACACATTTTCAAATTAGGAATGAAATATAATAATAGGCAAAGAGTACAGTCCAATATTGGTACCCAAGACTGTTTAGAGCTTGATATTTATCAGAAGTTAACATATGACAGCCAGCAATGAGTGCATAAAATAAGGCTGATGTTGTAAAAGCGTTTGTGTCTAGTTCAGACGTGCATGAAATGGAAAATGGAATAGTTCAGTTGTATGTAAAAAGTGGTAAATGTCATGGTTAGGTGACATACTCACCCCAGGCAATCAGCATGATGTAAAAGAAAACGTGATTAATGAGCCCAGGACAGGGTTTAGCATTCTTTGTCATTTTTCCCTGATTTTCTGTACAATTCAGTCACTACCTACCTAGAATTCCTCCATCACATGACACGACCAACACGTAAAACATCTTTTCTAAACTGTTGCTGATTCATGTCATTGAGTGCACTGACTGTGATTTTTGTTGGGTCAGCCAAAAGGGCACCCATGCTGGTAGGGGGAGAAGGAGGTTACCCTTCCCACCCAGAAAGAGTGAGGCCAATTGTGGTCTCTTAGGACCCCCAGCAACAGACATATTTCTATCATAGCCTGTATTAACTTTTTCAGCAAAAAGTAGCTCTATTGTGAGATCAGACCAGACAGACTAATCTTCTCGGGTTCTCCAGCTGTTCTTCCCTGAACCCCTTTCGGTAGGTACTAACCACTGCATACTGGGAACACCTCAGGAGACCTGCTGTTTTGGAGTTGTTCTGATCCAGATATCTTACTGATGTCCCATTTTTTGCTTTCAAGAACTGACTGTTTCACTTGCTGCTTATTATACACATTTACAGGTGCCACTGTAACAGGATTATCAGTGTTATTCACTACACCTGTCAAGATTTAATATTGTGGCTGATAGTTGTGGAATGCTGCCCTGAGATCAAGCAGCTCACTCAATACAGTAACTCTCAAATTGTGCTGTGTAAATTAAGTTAAACACTTGATTCCAGTGCAACATCAGATGCTCATGTGCAATAATATAAGTATATATGGTGCAATATTTTCATTCTGGTAAAGATTCACATTCCACTCACATTGCTGTTATTCTGGTACATTTATTTCTATCTGCTACATGTCTAGTTATGGTCTATTTATTGCAGTTTTTCTGTCATCCCTGGTACTCTGTTCAATGCTCTATCTGCCACCTGTGCAGTAATCATACCTATAGTGCAGTACTCATCTCTCCAGAAGGTTTACGTAATGTCCACACTTTTGGTCTATTTATTGTTTGTCTATTGTCTACTGTCCGTAACCTGCAGTCTGCTGAATGTTGAATGTTGCACCGCGGTCCATCGAGAAACGCTGTCTCATCTCACTATGTACGTGTACACAGCTACTGATGACAATTAAGTAACCTTAAAGCTTGAACCTTGAAAAAAAAACACTTTAGAACCTTTACTAAAGTAGAGACAAAGGACTGATCTGTTATTAGCCTGTAATTTTATATACTACAGGCTTAAGATTAGGCCTCATTATCTGGCTTCATAACTGCTAATTTGACTCTTAAAAGATAGAGAAGAGATATGGCTGAGATAAGAGACTATTACCACAAGCCTAATAATATATCATGTTGAGTGAATGAATCCATGGGTATCGGATCAGTATACCAGGAGATAACATAGAAGAGGAGACTGGTAACATTGTCTAATCGATTTGAGTAAAGGATTTAAATAAAGAATTCCAGTGACTCCGCTGATCTGATATCTGTTTTTTGTACTTAGAGGGACTGTAAAGTGACCATTCTGTCATACGTGAACACACCACAGCACACAGTGTTGACGGCACAAACATTTTCCTCACCATTTAATCCATTCACCAAGTGAAGCAGCGGGCAGACAGAAACACAGCGGCCGGGGAGCAGTGTGTGGGGACCGTACCTTGTTCAAGCATACCTCAAAGGCAGTCTTGGGATTTGACCTCCATGACTTTATGATCGCAGGGCGAAAACCCTAACCACTAGGCCAACAGCTACAGATTAGCTGCTACTCCGATGGATGCTTTACTAATGATAGTAAAAATAGGTGAAGTATGTAATGGCAAAGAACAATATTAAATGAAGGGCATCTTTTGACTAGAGGACGCAAGCCAGCAGTGATTAGGGCATTCGACCTGCGATCAGGAGGTAATGGGTTCAATTTCCAAGACTGCTAAGCACCTCTTAGGTACCCTGAGCAAGGAACCATCCCCACACACTGCTCCCTGGGCGATGTGTTCCTGGGTGCACACTGTTTCACTTGGTGAATGGGTTAAATGCAGAGGAAGAATTTTGTGCTGTGGTGTGTTCATGTATGACAGAATTTTCACTTTCAGTAACAGAAGTCTGTTAACGCCACTGCTCTAAATCATTATAAGTGTCCAAAACACCCCAATATCCTTTATCTTTAGTCTGTAGGGCTGATAGAGTCTGATTATTAATTTTCAGGCATTTTTACTTACTGTAGTGTAGTTGAAATGGTTCATTTAAAGTTAAACATCAAAGGTACTTTAAAAGAGACTGAAATTTGCTAATAAATCCAGTAAAGAGTTCCTCTGATATTATGATTATCTTTATTATAAGAATATATGCAGAGCTGAAATACATTGATAACACATCTGAGACATGTTGGTTTTGTCTCTATAAACTTTAATTGAGAAGAATGGCTTGAATGAATCAGATAATGACCCATAGGTTAGGCTTTATCTACATCTTCTCTGACAAAGAGAGCTCGCCATTCAGGCTGAACAGACATTTTATTGACTGACAGAGGCAGATCAGAAGAAGAGTTACATGAGTCACCTTGATCGCAGATGAGTAGCTATGGTTTTCTAATGCGACTGGAACGAACCATTCATTTTCAGGTCATGCATCTCAGGGCGTACCATTTCACCTCCAATTAATTGTAGATTGCAAAAGTTAAAGGCATTCATGCATTTGGCATTTTTTTTTGTTCATGTTGATTCTGCTGCCTGAAGGAGACTGGGAAAGAGAAAGCACTTTGTGGTGGTCATTGAGTATTACTCACAAAATGTTGAAGCAATGGCTAAAAGTCACACATATTTAAGGAGACGGTCCATCTGAGAGTTCAAAATTCCATACACAAATAGCAGTACATGACCTGGGACAAGAAAACTGAAGATGTGTCCCTCTCTTAGCAATTAAAAGAGGGGTATACGTGTGTTAATATTGTAAATTTTAATATACTTCTTAGAAGTCATTTTGATCTTCAGATGGGAGTTGTCCTTGAATATGACTAGAAATATCAAAACAGCATTAAAAAAAAAAAAAAAAAAGTCAAATAAACGACACATTAACATATATTAAGAACAAATAAAAGACAAGTACTCTGGGCACATCATAAGACAGGTGTGAGAAAAAGCGAACCATTTGGAATGTTTTGGATTTTTTGCACAAACTGTTCTTAAAATGTAATCTGATCTTCATTAAAGTCCTGAATATATAATCTTTGATATTTCATGTGCTTATTGCAAAGAAGCTTCAACAAAATAAGGCCATTGACTGAAAATATTTGAACCTCTAGAATAAAGTAATGTGTAAAAATGGGGTATTAAGAGTCTGATGTATCATTCAGTTCAGAATTGGGGTTTAAAGTACACAGCCACATAAAAGAACATCTCCTATTGGTGCAATGAGGTTTCAATTCATCCCAGGAGAAAAGCTGCTGCAGCTCTTAAGACCAATGCTACTTTTCAAAGAAGTGGCTGTCCTACAAAGATCAGTGAAATCCTTGCCATAAAACCCTCAGTATTTTAGTCCAGGATCTGCAGGTACCTCTTGACCTCAATACAATTTTCAAGAGTCATTTTTTAAAGGCAACATCAGACACTGCCTTGCTGTAGAACAGGACTGGGCTCCAATGCGGGAAACCGCTGCTCTCCAAAAATAACATTGCTGTTCTAAAGACCACCACAGCAGTATTGGAACATGTCTTATGGGGGCATGAGGCAGAAGAACATTCTGGTTCCAGCTGTGACCCACAGTGGCAGGAATATAATGATTTTAGATTTCTTTGCTGCCTGAGGCCCTGACTTTTCCCACCAGTGCCCTGACCAGTTTAAAGCACTGTACTGTAAAAAGTTGTGAGTTGTTAAAGTCTATTTTGACTTATCTAAAGATCAGATCAAACCTTAGGAAAGGGTTGCGTTTAGGCAGAGCGATCACCAAATTGTGCTGCTGACATTTCAGGAGCTGTTCATTTAGAAAGCCAGATCATTTCAAAGGGTTCAGCCACATTTCCACTCTCAGATAGTCTAGAATTGAGTCATGTATTGATACTGGTTGACTAAATGCTTCAGTCCATTCATGGCTTACCTGCTCATTCTGTATAACCTATTCGGTTTTGCATGAACAACGCCTGAACAAACATGATGTTAAAAAAAAAAATCCGTTTTTTTTCATTTATGAATGGAATGCTCATTTTTCTTTCGTTTTTTGCACCTCACTGATGTCGTAATAAAAGCTCGAAGCAGTTAGGCTTTGTAGCATCAGACACTGCACTGCAATTGAGTCCATACTGTTACTTAGAAAATGACACAGTTAAAAGCAAAGGAGGTAAAGAAATGGGTCCTAATATGAAATGTCAACATTCTTCACAAAGCACCTGTAATGCATACAGAGCTTCTAATGATACAGTCAAAACAAAGGCTTTTCCCAATGCTGCAGAGCTGCTTTCAGCCTCAGTTGATGGTTAGACAATGAGTACTAACGACACTGGTTGAAATCGTAACGCGCTGCAGGCCCGGCATTCCCGGAGCTTCTGGCGCTAAGCGTGATGGTCAAGGATCAACCCGAAACATCACTCCTACCCAGAGACGCCTTGAGAATATGGCCTCAGGCGTGCCACAGTGGATATTGCCATAGTCCACACACATGTACATAAACCCGCACACACACCCACATATCCATAATACACGTGTGTGTATGCGAGTCCTGTCTGTGTTTCAAACCATGGATTAGATATGTTGTCGACACATATATTACACACACAAACACATTATCACTCAGTACTGAATTTCAGCAGTGCTGAAAACAATAAATGTACAATTTCATTTGACCTCGTTAGACCCAGGAGGCGACATGCACACATCTCAATTCCAGCTGTTTATTTACTTGCATGTAAGGGCTCTGAAATATCTTTAAGTAAAATAATCTTTTTTTTAATTAGAGATATGTTAATATGAGCAAAGAAACCATCTTTTGAAATATATTAAGAGATTGATAGCTTATAAATTATTGCATATACATATACTAGCTTCAAATAAATTGCTATACTGTCTGTTATGCATCACCTTAGTTAGAGCATTGAGTCCAAGTACTAGGATAGGAGTTTGCTTTGACTGTATCCATTAAGGGAGCTATGTGCTTTAGTTTCGAAATAAAAAAAGGGAGCGGCACTGATTTGCAAACTACGTAGAAAAAAATGATCAGACACTCTTACACTAATCTTTCGTCAAAAGTCCCTTGCAGATAAGAGCACGCTGCAGAAAGAATGTTTTGAATTCTTAAACCTCACGACTTTAAGAAGCCACAGAAACTAAAACAACTCTTGAAATTTGTGTCTTAAACTGTGAAGTGCAGATATCACTCTTTACCACAAGCAGTCCAAGAGTAAAAGATCAGGGTAAGAGATATTGTAAGGCATACAGAACAAGAGAGAACTCCTTTGATGCTTCTTCATTTTTGTAATGTTGAATCTGAAAGCAGAGTATCCTCCATGTCCTTGTACTTCATGGGTTTCTATAGTGTCTTTTCATCCCACAAAGCTTATTCCGTGTTGGGAATATTCATCATCAATCTTCGGCGTTTGTGGAATAAAAGTCATTTAAGGCGTCATCCTGTGAGAGTCCTCTTCACTGAAGGAGTGAAGGTAGAGGAGGGATGGCGCTACATTCAAAGTGCCAGACTGAGCATTGCAACCAGGAGCAGGACACAGATGCTGAGAGTCTGAGCTGCCAAGACACCCCCACCTACACACACACACACACACACACCCGAGAGAAGGGCTAAAGTCAGCATAATTATTATAATAATTACCTCCTAAATATAAGACTAATTACATGATTTAATTAAAACAAACAGCGTGAATAACTAGGACTCACTCATAGCTAATATAACTGCATATTATATGATGCTGACACAGAGTACGGCATTGTAATAAAAAATACAGCAGCCACGGTGAGCCTCATCCATCATTATGGGGCTCTTTCCACTATTCTCCTCCCCTTAGCCTATCAGCACCTGTTCATGGTCACAGCTGCCTGACACTGACAAATGACACCTTGCTATGCCTGTGATCCAACCATTCTCACATCAAAAAGCAAGAGAAAAATCGTACTTAATCCTAGTCCACAGTTTTACATACATACACAAATGCATACATACATACATACCATTTTTACATCAGATATTGCTCTACTTACATTTCATCAGTGAACACACACATTATCAGTGTAATTTCCAGCACCTATATATGAATTTGTTTGAAGACATACTATAACACACACATAAGTGCCAATTTTAAATTTACATCATTTTATTGACGAAACTAATACAAAATACCAAAAGGTTTCACTTTTTACATCACACACAGAGCAGGTATCTTTCATTAGTGCAGGAAAAGAGCTTACCTACGATGCGCACTTGTGCAACAGCTCCGTCTCCACCCTCGCTGTGTGCTCTCACCTCTACCAGATAATCTCCATCCTTGTGCCTGGGCAGGTCTATAGACTGTTTTTCTGTAGTGTAAAGGAGCCCACTGCCATGACCGTCCTGCCTGTACAGAACCTGGGAGGTACCAGATAAAGAGTACACATGAATAAAACCGTAGCACGCTGCATAGAGAGTGCAGTCGTCTAGCTTGGCTGAGTTTTACAATACCAGCAAACTATATATACAGTGGAGGAAATAAGTATTTGACCCCTCTAACAAAAAAAAGACTTAATACTTAGTGGCAAAGCCCTTGTTTGCAAGCACAGAGGTCAAACGTTTCTTGTAAACTTGGTCTTGATGACCAAGTTTATGCACATTTTGTAGGAATGTTGGTCCACTCCTCTTTGCTGATCATCTCTAAATCACTAAGGTTTTGAGGCTGTCTCTGTGCAACTTTGAGCTTCAGCTCCCTCCATAGGTTTTCTA
>JBBPCW010000127.1:11532510-11546775 GCA_037974425.1 Phenacogrammus interruptus
ACACACACACACACACACACACACACACACACACACACACACACACACACACACACACACACACACAAACACACAGAATATGGGGCAAGATGGAGCCTAAGGGTTGTGCTGCTCTACAGTAATGAAGTCAAAGGCGAACATATGCATGGCAGAATAGGAGAGTGCGTCTGTGCGCCTGAGTGTGTGTGTGTGTGTGTGTGCCTGAGTGTCTGTGTGTGTGCCTGAGTGTGTGTGTGTGCATGTGAACATCTCAAAGTACAAAGGCTTTCATGATCCTGTCTTTATATCTTCTAGACATGTTATCTTCTGCAGCTTCTAATGGAACAGAATAAACACTCTATTCATTGTATTATAACAAAGTGGCTACTACCAGCCTTTAACGGCTACCCATATTAGTATAAAAGGACTAAAACATGTGCAATGTGGTACAAAGCATTTCATTTGATCTCTTTAGCTGTATCTATGTATGATATATTGTTTAGGTCTCCTGAAAAGGCGTAGAAAATTCCTCTTAGGCAAAATCTGCACTAAAAAGCAGGCCTTGTTTCAGAACCCAAACAGAGAATAACTGATGGGCCAACAAAAGAATTGCTGGGGAACAGCAACAACCTCCTCCTTTCCAAATTTCCTCGCCTTTATTCCTTTCTTCACAACTCCTTCCAGCTTTATACAAACAAGCTTTCACACACAAAGGTCTCCTGACTGCTTAAAATTGTGGTTTCAATCAGAGGCAAAACATAATCAATCACAACTTCCGTCCAGTCAGAGCAGCCTAAAAGACCTCACAAAAGAAACACACCACTGAAACTTTAGTGATCTGCACTTAGTATTTTTTAAATAATGCAAGTGTCTGATTTAAAACAGAATGGTGTCTGTGTCACTGAAACAAAGGAGCACTGTAAAGGTGTAACTAGTGTGGATGGATAACCTTATAGTGACTCTTTTGGGGGTTATTTTAGCTGCTTTGACATCTATACTACTGCAGTTTATTATCTGCCATGCTGGTGGGACTCGCATATTTCCATAGCATCCATACAAAAAAGTAAACTGCTTGGATATGAATCATTTTAATAAACTGTTTTTACCCCCTTCACTGAAATTAAGAAGTAGATAAGAAAGTAAGAACAGAGTAAAGAGCTTACGCTCCACTAGCGGGACCAGGGGGATGAACTTGCTGAAGACACTCTTAGCAATAGAAGGGCTGGAGACAAAGCAGGAGTAGTTCCCACTGTCAGAACCCTCTACTTTAGAGATGTACAGATTCCCTGTGGTCTGAGACACAAAGCGGCGCTTATCCAGTGGGATGAAGATTGGAAACTCATTCAGCATCCAGCGAAAGGAAAGATCATCTAAACAGAAAAGATAAAAGAAGATAAAATGTTTCGGAATTCTGACACTGAAGCATTTACTTTACGTCTTTTGGGTGGAAATTCCCACTTTACCAAGATTAAATGTTTAAAAGATATTTTGAAAATATCCTATATATGTACAGCGCTATGCAAAAGTATTGGGCATTTGTGAAAATAATATTTAAAAACTGTTTAGATGAGTGTTTTCTCCACATTAATATCACTGAATATACTTAATACAACTAAAAAGAACAAATGCAAATAACACAGTATATATACAGTCAGTATTGATTTCATGAACTGTATATCAATGTGTTCCTTGGTGAAACCCAGTATTACTTGTTGACACCTGGTTTGAATCAGTCCTTCATTAAATTTAACCCAAAGTTGCTTATTTCACAAATTTCACAAACGTTACCATGGAAAACGTGAAATGAAACCTGTGCTCTTCTCACCAGCTGACAAAATATTACAAACAAACTAAACTTTTTAAACTGCTTTCTTGTTTGTTTGCATTGTTTGCATTAACTCTGTTACACGACGTGAAAAATGTAACAATTTCCAGAGGTGCCTAAGTCTTAGCACAGTACTGGATGAGTACATAAAACCTACCTGGGAAATGAGGAGGAGGGGCACATAACAGCACCACCCCTTGGCCCTCCTTCACATACACAGCCTCTCGTTCTTCCGTGGAGAACATGTCCAAATCTACAGGGACAGAATTAAATTAGTTTGGGCTCTTCAACAATCACAGTCATTACGGCTCCCCGCGCTCGGCCTGCACTGATGACCTTTGATAATAATGCTGCGCGATTTCCACAAACAAAAGTATAAAAATGCAGCTTCATGCAATTTGCATCATCATCGTTTCTGACCACAACCCATAATTCAGCAGAACCTACACAGGCATTTAAAAAGGTTGACAGCAGAAATTAATTTTTGCCTTTCCTCAACACTGCCTAGAGTTAAAAGGCATAAGCTCAGGGTTTTTTGAAAATGCTATCTAAGTGTTTGCAGAACACCTAAAGAAGAACAAACAGTTCAGGCCAGATTCAGTTGAGCAATAGCAGCATTACGTAATGCTGTGTCTTGGCCTTGTCATGGTCACTCACATCCAAACTGGACGGACGCCTCCCTGCTGACGACGGCCCCGAACTCATTGGTTGCTAGGCAGGAGTAATTCCCAGCATGCTTGCTCTTGTCAGGGTTACTGATGACCAGGTTCCCTCCAGCAAGACTATAGTGGTCACCGTCACCCTGCTGGACCTCAATCTCCTGCTTATTCAACCTCCACCTGCACAGAGAGATAGCAGCAGTGCATTACACAGGCGAGGGCGTGATAAAGAAATGTATTAGCTCTCATATTTCACAGCGCATAGAAATCCAAAAAAGCATGGTATCTGACAAATGCACAATGATTGGTAAAACATTTACTACCTACTAACGGTGCAGCAGCACTGAATACACAGGGCTGTGTAAGTGGCTTGCATTAACTGAGGACTGCTATACATGTACGAACGGCCACATTACTTGCCATCTGTGTTGGCCACCAATGCTCAACCCTGCTGGTGACCTAGAGGAGGTGCCAGCTCAACAGGAAATGAGTTGGAAATTGATAATCTCAGTCTTCAAATGCCCTCTGACCTTTAGGGCAACTTGCAATGAAGTAGATGTAGCAGGGAGGTGTTGGAGGGGAAAATTGAGCGAAGAAGGGCGGGTGCTGAGAGGCCTAGAACTACAGCAGAGGATTAATTTGAGGAGCAGGCAAGGTCAGACCTCACATGGAAATGGAGTGTGTGAAGGGACATGAGGGGAACTGGGGGGTCAAGGCCCACTGCTGATGAAGGTTATGGTGAGTTATGGGACCAGCTGAGTGAAACGGACGAGGACGCTCCGAAAGTGGTGTGAGTCTCTCTTTCTCTAACTCTCTCTCTGTCTGTTTCTCTCTTTCTCTCTCTCTCTCTTTCTCTCGCGATTTTATGGTAAAGCAATGATTTTTAAATACAATATCCTGCAGTGAAAGTGAAAAGGCCAAACGAATAACATGATAATCAGTTATAAATCCCATACGTGCTGACACTGAGGGTTAGAATTGCAGTTATACAAACAGTATGTGTGTTAAGTAGTGCAGTAAACCCAGCATGGATACTCAGGAGCATATGTTACTTGTATGTGGCAGGTGGGCTGGCTCGTGCTCGGCAGCTCATGATTAGCTTGTCCTCCGGCGACTCCTCGGGGTAGATGGTGTCGACTGGCTGCTCCTCAAACACAGGTCCATAGCCCGTGGAATCGTCTGAAGGAAAGACGCATGCCGACAAATAAACAGTGACAGAGAATTAGTTATAACAGACATGGAGAAAGGAGGGAGAAAAAGCACTTTCAGACAAGCAGTGTCTGCTCTGTGGAGGATACATACCGCGTTCTACAGTTACACAGAATGGACAGGGGTTTTCTACACCTACACTACAAACCCTGATAGAAACCTGCAATTCACGTCTCCCATATCTATTAGAACACGTTTCTTTAAAGTGAAAGTGGAATAAGGTTACATTTGTTTTAAAATCACAAAATCTCAACACTGGCACCTCGCAAAGATGTGCATATATGGCAATAATCACAAATATTTGTGCTACTCTAAACCAGAATTTTGAAGAATTTAACATTCAGATGCACAAAAGAAATAACGTTTTATGTATTTCTATTACCTACAACTGCCCATGTCAGTCATAGTGATCCTATTGTCTGTGCATTTTTGTGCTTTACCTCCTCTACACACCTGTTCCAGGCCACAGGCAGCCTGTTAATTAGACAATTAGTTGATTCAGGTGCGGTTGATACAAAAATAAATTGCATAGCATGGGGTCATCAGGAATGGAATTGGGAATCCCTGAACTACAACAACACAGTCCAGCATTATATTTTATTCTGTAAACTCCTATTTAAGTATTATGTGACCACTCTAAACAAGATGTTTTTTTAAATAAGTTCCACAACAGATTGAACGTTTTACTTTTCTTTAAAGCTTGTGCAAAGTTCGTATTTATGTGCATGTAATTACGAACCAAACAAACACAAGCAAAATCAATGTTGCCATTTCTGTCTGGCAAATGGAATCTATCAGGTTCCAGAAATCATTTATTGTTCAATCAGAACTAGAATCAGAAAAGTTCATTGATCCTGGAGGAAATTGTGACACGACTGCACAAACATACACAGACAGATGAACGATATAAATTCTAAAGTCTGAAAAAGTCAAATAAAAATCTGTAGAAATAAAACTCAATATGAACATACACTATGATATATACACAAATGCTGGTGTATTAATGCTACATAATTAAGTAACTTACAGTTAAGTAAATTACTAGTAACACAAATGGTTTTCAGGAATATATTATAGGGATCAGTTATATCCCTATAAGTAATATTAACATGAGTAGTGATATTCTTTAGTATGTTTTAGCATAAACATTGCTCATGGTAGACTAATGCACATCATGATAATGATCTATGAAGTGATGCCTCCACCCCCACCCTGACTGCATTTAAGCAGTCTTTTTTGTATTAATGAGACAAGCATGTCTTATCCTTGCTAAACTGAATTGCTAGGTACTTTGGGCTATATTTGCACTACTAACCTGGAGTCACTAGAGTTATCTCACTTGACACAATTTAGCTTCTTTACATATGCAAAATCCATCAAAAGCACATGCAAACTATTAGCATACAGAGGACATGACTTTAATGACATATGCAAACAGCATCATTAAAATCTTCATTACTGTATTACCAAATGCTGTAATAACCCAGCCAGCAAGAATAATTCCTCCAACCACCCCTTCTGAAATGATGACTTCAGTCAACCTGCCAATTCCATTAGCGACAGGCTAGGCTAATTGGCTCCAGTCAGTCATTGGGGAGGCCAACATCAAACGCCGATGTTCATGCGTTCAGACACAAACACAATCCAAGGTGATGAATAACTAATGAGCCAAAATGCTGTACTGCAAATTATTCCCTTAGATCCAGATTTTGTATGCATGTGCATGTCTGTGTCTGAACGCTCAAAACGTTGACTTTTTCACCCGAAGAAGCTTTCCCTGTCTGCAAAGATGTCTCATTTATTCGCCAGTGAGTGCATCGCTCTCTGTCAAAGAGATCATGGACAAATCAAAATGTGACAACCTTTAGAAATCCATCACAAAAAGAGCAGACGTGCATCCCGGCACTGCTAATAAAAGGCTCAGAACACTAACAAAATGACTCTGAATTGCTTCTTTATGTGGAATAATAGTGCAACAACGAGGGGCAATTTTTCTGAAATGGGCATCAGGGCTCTGTGGTATTAAATCTGACAGGTGGCACCATCGCAGCAATTCAGTCTTAGCCTTCCGCTCAGAGCCAATCTGTGAAAAGGTGTTTCAAGAACACAGCGGAGAAAGCAGGAAGCCTGAAAAGGCACGCCGGCGAGCTGAGAAGCGACTTCATACAGAGAAATAATAACGATTTCTCTCAGCCGAGAAATGAGTATCAAAAGAGACAGATGGCAGAGAGTTGTGTTCAACAGGGCACAAAGGGTAGGGTGTCTAAACAGCAATCTCTTCTCTTCCTCCTTCTTTCTCTCCATCGCTGTCTCTGTGATTCTACACTCAGTATCTCTCGTATTGCTTTATCTGTCCTTCTGTCTTTATCTCAGCCCCTACCTCTCTCCTCTCTCCTCTCTTTCTGTCTCGCAGTCTCTGTCTCACAGCCAAAAGGGACTACAGAGCATTGCACAAAGAGTAACCGACTGAATACAAAAACAAGAAACTTCTCCAGCAAGACTAAAGAAAGTTATAAAAAGTGCTTTTGGGTTACATTTCTGCAGACCAATTATGTAGAAACAGTCATTTTTCATGCATACAGGCTGATCAGGGACTAACATATTGAACAGTTTCTGGAAATTGTGTCACTGGTTCCAAGACTTATCAGCCAGTGCAGTCACTGTAACCATTTTCAGCTACTTAGTAGTGAAATGAAAAGGAGAACATTTCATTAAAATTACACTCAAATAAAAAAGTCACTATAAAAAGCCAAAAAGTGTAAAATTCTGGAAAACAGCCCACAGCACTTACAGCAGTAACTAAAATACATGTAATGTGGTCCTGTCCAGTTAGTTCATCAGAAGGCAGTATAAGAAATCTGTGGGCTTCTGAAAGTGTGTCCTGCTTTTGACTGAGTCCACAAACAGGCAGCCTATTCAGCATCATAATACACAGTGAAAAAAGAACAGGCATTTGGGCCTCATTTAAATTGTAAATCAGCAAGCTCATATTGCTCAAATCCAGTACAACCTCTTTCACTTCCTTTTTTTTCTGTAAATCTCTGTCTGTGTCGGTTTAGGACTTTCTAATGGACACATCTATTATTCAGATGTTTGGGTAATTTTAGCAGCATTAAAATTCCCAAGGATTATCCTATAAAGGCGTTTAACTAGACCGCAGCTCGTGTAGGATATATCCTTTCTGTTTATACCGAAATACGTTGAGGTAAACACTGCTGGTGACACAAGCAATCCAAATACAGGGTAAAACTCAATACATTTACCTTTCTCCCTAATGGAAAGAGATATGTGTTTATTTCCATTCACACGCTGCGCATTGCCATCATTTTCTACCTGCGAGAATAAACAAACATCCTTTAAAGATTGTAGATCATGCTGGGAAGCTATACGCACTGTTGCCCCTGAGAATATTTCTGCTTTTCTACTGCCAGTAAGCTGCCTTTCCTATAAAACAGTAGTCATGACGTGCACATAGGCAGCCTCTTCCTCTGTGAGTTGTGTAAGAACATTCATATTCATATGGGTCACTGGGAATGTTACCTAACCATTGTTCTAAATTTTATATACCTCACACATGCCAGAGGGCCTTTCAGAATTGAGCCAAGCTAAATATAAATGTTTAATATCCAGTAGTAAACATGAAATGCCGAGAAAGAGAGACCTCGATTCTGAAAGTAGACAGTTATTTGTATGAGGACACATTCACAGTCTTCCCCTGACTGCCTGTCACTCAATTACTTTTCCTAGACAGAACATACATGAAGGCGTCTGTGTTCTCTGCAAAGTGGTTAATCAAACCTAGCGGACAGTAAATTTGAAACACAGGTGTCAAAGTTAATCACAGTCTGCATGATGATGATGCTAAGCGCAGCCTGAAATGAAGGATGACTTCTGCCCCTATCATCCGCCAGCAGACTGTGTGTGTGGAATACTTTAAAGCCATGCTACATAAGTTTTGGTTAATGAGCAAAAGGAGACATCTTTGAGCAGGCACAGTAGCTCAGCCGCACATCCACTCGCTGCTAATGCGAGGCGCGCTGTGGCGTATGAAGATAAGAAGTCGGGAGAGCACTCCGATTTGGATTTCAAAACGAATGCATTCTTGCTAATTAATGGCTTATCAGCATCTTAGTCTAGAGAAACGCCAGATATGTTTGGGCTCCGGCTGCCTTCCGAGTCAAAACATGGTTCCGCATGCAAATGTTCCTCACTGGCTCGCTTTGAAAATCAGAGATTCACCCTGTAAGCTGCTCCTCCATTAGACAGCAATCAGGATAATGGGCCTGAGTGAATATGAGCAGACTGCCTCAATCATCCAGTCAGAGACAAACCTCGCTTATCACTGGCGGAGAAGGATTCACTTGTTATGATGTCACTTTGCGGACCGCAGGGAGTAACAGCTGAAAAATAGCTGAAGGCATTCCTGTGAACAAATGTTTCTCTCACTAATAAATGAATATGTAAATAAAAGTAGTTCTCTGAATTTTGTCTGCAGCAAAAAAATATACACAAGAAGGTTTGAACAGTGCAAGCCAATCCAGAGCCGTTCTAATCGCTTTTCCATAGCCTCTACAGCCAGGTCCGCTCAGTTCCAAACCCTCAGGCCCCTTCACAACCCAAACGCTTTATTCAAGTCAGAAGCGGCTAAATACAAAGAGAGGATATCAAGAGTGTCACCAGCAATGTCATAAATCATCCATACATAGTGCATATAATAGCACATAACCATACAGACTATAATAGCTCCGTAGTGCAATAGTCAATAAGTGCATTGATATTTGTCATAATGAAGTAAAAAAATGTACGCTTGTCAAATGTCATGATGGCTTGTGACTCATCACTCCACTGATTAGCACCAGAGAACAGCCAGTGCACAGCTGAAATATCTGCCATTAACAGGCTGTTAATTTCTTGGTAAATTATATATCAGAGCATTTTACAGTGACTGTGATAATGACTGGATGCATGGATGCAACACATAGTTAATACATTTGTTTTGCTATACATTCAGTTTAAATCAGAATTATTACATAATCATGCAATCGTGGAAAGTAATCATGGAATAAAAATGAATTGCTTCTATAAGTGTCAATGTCAAACAAAAACAAAAACACAGAAAAATGTGACGTATGTCTTTTTCTTTCTGGAAAACATGAATTTACAGCTACAAATGTGGAACTATTAAATAAAACAGCACATTTCAAGGCGCAAACAGCACAGGAGACCTTAAAACCAAAGTAGGAATGTGAGGCAAAATGCAATGCACTATGAAGCTCTAACATTTCATGATGCTGACCATGACTGCCCGGCTGCAACACGGCACTGCAGTGGGAAGCCCTGGAGCCAACCAATACACTCGCTCTGAATCTAAATCTCTCACAGTGTCTTTGACTTTCCTCCTATGTTATATGCACTGCAGACACTTTATTCAAGCTCATCAAGAAGAACACGTGTTTAGCAGTTAAAAATAACTTGCTGAATCATTCCAGGTCGCTTCATTTCCGGAAAGCATTGTGAAGACACAAGCAGTCCAACGGCCACAAGCACCTAACATGCTAGCGCCCCAGGCTTTGAATATTGTGTATAAATGCAAGAGTCAAATCCACAAAGAAGATCAAAGGCCTCATGAGAAATGCTAAATATCTGCCTGCCAAAAAACATGGAACCCTCACAAGGCTTTGATGGTAAAATAAAGGAGTGAGGAGGGGGTGAAAGTCTGAAAATGGAAATGGCAAACATGAGAGAACAGAACTGCATGCCAAGAAGACGTGTAGCTATCTCTTTAATCCTTCACCCCCCATAATGCTCTCTTTTCAGACTCAGGCAGGGATGTGTGAGAGAGCTCGTCTGAATGCAGATGGCTTCTCAGTCACTCAGAGTTTGCTGTGAATGAATCATGGACCAAGGACAAACACCATTCTGGTGGATGCCCTTAGATTTTATTATTTTATTATTTTATTATGTATCATAAGTCTACTGGACAGGAACAGTTTGTCGAGACCAAACTTGTTTTACTATGTTGTGACGTGATTTTTATGCTCTCCAAATATTCATAAACTGTACCTTAGAACTGCAACAATCATAATTTGAGACATAAACAAATAGCAAATATTTATATGACTCACCAAAGACTCCAGGAGGATCACCATTCACAACTGCAGATGAAAATAAAAAAGAATTTATTGTTGAAATACTGTAGATTTTCAAATGACTCACATGTTTTTATATCACCATTTACAAGGCCATGTAAATGCAGGAACATAAAAAATGAAAGATTTCACACTTGGTTTGAAGTGTTTTTGTTTAGCTAAACTAAATGTTTGCACTGTTTTAAAGCAGGTTATCTGTAAACTGTAAACTAAAAAATGAATAATGGACACATTATTTTCCAGACAAAAAAGTTTTTTTTCCCAAGCAATATTTGATTGAAAACACATTTTTGGCAGTAAGTCACAAGAGTTACATACCATTTAGAAACACTGAACGTTTGAAAGAAATGCTTTTACAATTAGATGCTATTTTACATTCCAAGTCATTTGGATGGTTTGGATCCACAGGTATTAAGTATAAGGAGGTTTTACCAGCTTGCTATTACTGTGGATGTGGTCAGTGCAGATATTCATGAGATCTTACAGAACTGTCACCATGTTTAATTGGATCACAAGAAGATAAACCCCAGCTTTATTGCAATTTAGCTTAACAAACTGGTTAAACTGTTACACTGTTAACATAAAGGTCATTTTTTAGGATGAACTGACAAACCACTTTTTCCACAGTATTTATTATATGGATTCATGACAAAAAAAACTGTTGTTTTTTTTACATACATTAAATTATAATTACTTTATTAAAAGCAAGTGCTAGTTCATATGGCAATAATATAACTTTCTGAAAAAAATTGACAATGCACAATATGTCAGACTTTTTTTTTTGTCAACGCCACATTCAAAATTTTAATTTACCATTTCCACACCATTTTACCATCTAGTTATACTCTCTTTTTAAGGAAACATGCTGTTGATAAATATTATAATCCTGCACTAGGAAGTTCAATAGAACTCTCTTCCTAATTGTTTTTATGGCCTAGTTTGTGCGTAAATGTGGTTGGACACTTTAAATAGCTGTCTCTAGATCTACTAGGTCTACTAAGCCCTGTAGACAAAATATTACTATAACAGGAGCATAAGCAGACTGGGGCTAACCTTGACCTAAAGACATTTCTTATATGAGCTTGAGTGTGAATCATCATTTTCAATAAAAGGAAAATAGCCTATTTACATCACTCGAAATCTCTGTGAAGGTTAGTCATCCTGGATGAATTCAAAGTGATGGGTTCTAAACACACAAGCACACAGATATTGCAACACTCTCCTGGGCTAAATTAGACTCTGGGCGCAGCAGATAAAGTCCAGTTCCATCCTAATAAGAGATAGTGGATAATACGCTGCAGCTGTATCTGATGGGCCTGGGCTATGGCCTCTGTCTAGCCTGTTCTCTCATGCCCTGGCTCTGACCCAGTGAACAAAGCTTTGCCCTGGCCAGTCATGAAACTGCTGTTGTTAATCAGCCGGAATGTCTCTTGGTGGAGTAATGCAAGGAGACAGCAATATTCTAATCAAGATGAAATTAGGCAGAGCTAGCACGCTAGCCACACAGTGCTGTGATAAACATTGGGGGCGGGGGTTGGGGGTTGGAGCAGGAGCAGGAGCAGAAGGGGAGGAAAGAACGAGACGTTATGAAGCATACTCACAGCTGGAGGAGAGTGTGAGGGAGAGAGCTAGCAGGAGCGAAGTGAGGTGACGCATGGCTGTGGGGTGAAGGAGCTCCAGGAGAATGGCTTACAGTGGAAGCTGCAGTGACATTAGCAGGTGTGGCTGGATTACCTGAAACAAACAAACGTGAATTCAGATCATCAGCAAACAATCCCAGAGCCCAAAGTACTGCACAGCACTGTTTTGTTGAGGTTTTGTCGAGATTTATGAAAGTATTCTGTTCTCTGCTGCTTTTTTCCCTGGCATACACAGTTACTAATACCGCCTCTAAGAAGCCTCTACCAAAAAAAGAGAAAAAGATGATGATTCACACTAGACACAGCCACAGCCATGAGACATCTGAGCCATTTGGTCACATGTCATTATAGACCAATATTTTCTTTTTAAAAATGACCAGCATCAAACAGATATTCAGATTTGGCAGATGATTCATACTGCTTTGAATGCTTTTTTATTGTACTACCCAGTTCGAACATGAAACATGTTGGATTGGTGCACAGGTCCCATACTGGTGCATCCCTTTAAGCCATTGTAAATTGTTCAAAATAATATACTGGATGACATTTTAATGTGCCAAGTTATAGAGCTCCTGAATGGTGCCAAGTGTTAGCTCTATCATCAGGAATTCACAAGCTTGATCCCTGGCAATGCCACAGCCATCGCTGGCCAGGAGTTATTGGACAGTTACTGTGCTCCTCCAGCCAGACTTAGCAGAATATCCCTTAACTGTAAGTTATTTATCTATAGTATTGATACTCCCAACATTTGTGTATACACCCTAGTGTGTTTCATTTAGAGTGTAGAGGGGTGGTGGTGGCCTAGTGGTAGGATACTTGCCTCTGGCGCAAGAGGTCATGGGTTTGAATCCTACCTTCAGCACACCACCACTGGGTCCCTGAGCAAGTCTCTCCAGGGAGACCATCCCCTGTAGTTAAAGAATGGAAGTCGCTTTGGATAAAAGCGTCTGATAAATGTAATGTTATTTTGTTCGTGTGTCTGTGCAGTAGTGACGGAAGCAATTTCCTCTGAGATCCTCCATATTCTGATTCTGATGTTGGGCTGTTTAATGACTAGATCAAAAGGTATTTAATTCCAGTGAAGAAAAGAAAGGAAAGAATTTTTACGTAGTTGTTTTGCTTAGCAGCTTATATTGCTGTTCATTAACTACAAAGCTTAGCAGAAGAATCGTGTACTATAATTATTACTGATAATACATTCAGTATAATATTATTTTAAAAGCTGAAACATTTTTTCTCACTCATCACGTTACTGTGGAATACAAGAAATGATAACATTTGACTTTGACTGTAGTTACTATAGGGGTATATTTTTTCATACAGAATCTTTTCAGCTTCCAGTGTCTAAAAACTTTTCACGCTATTTTAAGAATGCAGCAAACAAGTTTTCCCTGCACCATCCAGCAGCCGAGTGCAGGGAGTACCTCTGGCACAACAGGGTTTCAGAAAACAAATATGACATGTTGACTGGCACTCTGAGACTGTCAGGAAAAAAAGTCTGCAATTTCAGCAGAGTGGGCTGTGAAGAAAGATAATTGCCCCTGGACCGCAAGCAGTGAGTGACATCCTCAGCAAGTGCAGAGAGAAGTGGGGGTGACAAGCAACAGCTGTTTTATAAGAGATGGGAGCAAGAATCACGCGTACCGCAACCCCCCACTTCGCCGGGACACAAACGGTCAGGGCACAGTCACAGACATGAGGCCATAAACAGTGCACACTGCAGCTGATTCATGCTACCTCACAGTGCAGAAGGCCTCGGGGTGAAATCTGTCCAACGTGAGGGACAAAAGTAGTGGGGAGGACTTAAACCTAGAGACACTGAGAAAAACGAGACTGAAACAAATCTCACTGTTATATCTGGTAAATGTGGTGAAAGTCACACAGGTAAAACAGCCACAGTCACTTTTTTTGTGTTTGTTCTTTCATATCAGCAATCTTAGCATGACAAGTTTCCAGTTTTGCAGATCATAGTCACATTCTGAATATTTTAATCAAAGCAATAAAATTAGAACAGTCTGTCTCGGCAGTGTTTAAAAAAAATCTTGTGGAGAAAATATGTTTTATTGAATGAAGGGGGTGGATGTAATCGCACACAGAGTTTATTAAGAGACAAAAGAAGAAATAGGACAGAGCAACACAGAACAAAAAATGAGGACCCCAAAAGAATCCAAAGACGAACACCAGACAAGAAACAAACAGAGTCAAACTGGGGCATTAACACAAAGAACAAACACAGAGCAAAAACGAAGTAACACCAGGGTATTAATATGAGAACCAGTAAACACAGCCTGAAACGCAGGCGTACATAAACTGACTAGACGAAGGGAAACGCCTCAGCAAAGGAGGAAACAGGGACAAGACACAGGTGAACAGGATAACAAGGAGGCGGGGCTAAGACTGAGTTAAGACCAAAACAACAACAAACTCACATGGAAAACAGACACATAAACAAGAGCACGTGGAGAACATTACAATGTTAGAAAAAGACAGAACCTCCAAAAAAACTAAGAAACTGGAAAATGTATGGAGAATGTTCTAATTAATGTTAAAGGATGGACTATAATTATTATTAGTTCAGGACTATGACATGAAGCTCTGGAAGCTGGACAGAAAAAAGTAATGGGGTTCTGGCTGTTCTCCAAGAATAGATGCATTTTTAACAGTCGCTGAATTGAAGAAGGAGTGTATCTGTAGTATGTTTACACATGAACACACTTCCTTTCTCTTCCTCTCTCTCTCTCTCTCTCTCTCTCTCACACACACACACACACACACACACACACACACACACACACACACACACA
>JBBPCW010000127.1:11581584-11593494 GCA_037974425.1 Phenacogrammus interruptus
CGCCCACTCAGCATTCAGCACCACCAGTATACTGATCACCGCCTGATCATCTGGAATCATCTGCTCCTGGTTCTTCTAAAGTAAGACCTTAAATACTGCAGTCAAGCCACCTTAAATACTGCTGGTCCTCCCCAGTCCTCCCTGGCATTTTAGGGAAGTCCCCAGCTGGTTAATATCTAGAACTTTAAGGCTTTTAAAGAACTTTAAGAACTTTTATATCCATTTGTTTTGTTTTCTGGGACTTTTATTGTGCCCTGCTTTCCTGTTGTCTCGGCTCTGTCTGTGTTTGCTGTGTCTCTCTTTATTATCTGTGTCACTGAGTCCGAGGAGGGATCAGTACAAATATAACGTCATTATTTTTAGCATTAATAACAATCCCAATAATATTTCTCAGGACTGCACTCTTAGGAAATGGACTTTTATTGAATACTGCCCCGATAAGAGCGAGAGTTCTTTTAGTATCTAGTATTTAGGATCTACTACGAATCATTCAGTGTCCAGAATGAATAGGTAAGTATTTACGATTGAAGTGAGGAGGAGCTGAACCCACAGTCAGACTCTTTCCTCTTCTCTCCACCGGGTGGCGCTGTTCAGATGGGTCTTTTTTATGTGGTTTGTCGCCAATAAAAGCATTCCGCTCTGGATCTCCGGTGAAGGGAGTCTCCTGCTCCATCCCGCGATTAGTTCTTCTCTCGGCGTCTGTGAAGCATCTGTTATCACAAACACACACACACACACACACACACACACACACACACACACACTCCTGTATGTACACAAATGTTCAAGTACATACACAATCCCAGGAGAGAGGACAAGGGTAATTGAGCTGTGAGAGCCAACTGGTATTGGGGTTCAGTGAGGGGGTTATGTTGGCATGGCGACAATATTCACCCATCAGCTCTAGTATAATGCGATTTCAGAATCCATTTGCTTCATTAGAAAAGAATAAAGCCCATCCCATCTGGAATCTGCTTTAACTGGGTGAAAGTACTGTACATATACAATATATACATATGGGGCTTTCTGTTAGACTGTGCACTGTGGTCCTTTGAACTCTGATTGGCTGGTTTGCACGCTGGGAGGTGAATGTTGCTAAGACACAGAGATGGGAGCAAGAACCCATGTGGACTAAATGCAGTAAACAGAGGCAGAGAACAGGGTTATTCCATTTGAAACAAGATTAGCCTATACATTTTCATTTAATCATGATGACAAATGAAAATTGGACTGCTTTAGCGAATTAGGCGAAATTAAACAGAGGCAATTACGTTGATGAAAAAGCAATAAGAAGCTTTGTGCGAATTAGCATACTTAATAGGAATGCAACTTTAAGATTAAAGGACCACATCGCTCTCTAACAGTAAATGGAAGCTATAAGGGAGCAGTTAGCAATATGTAGATGAGGACATGGACCACTAATTTTCATTCATTTTTAGCCATGTTTATATTTGCGGGAAGTTCAGAAGGATGGAGAAGGTTCGAAACAAATTCTGTAATATAAGCATTCAACTACTGTCTTCAACTGGCAGCTGGTGGCCTGGTGGTTTGGGAGTTATGCCAGTGATCAAAAGGTTGTGGGTTTGAATCCCAGAACTGCCAATGCCACCACTGAGGTACCCTTAAACAAGGCACTGTCTGCACACATTTCTCTCCAGGGGCTGCATCGCTGGCTGCCCACTGCTTCACTGGTGAATGATCACACTGTGTGTTGTGCTGAGGCCATTTTTTTAAAAAGTAGAACGCTTTTTGTAGTCTGTGAATACATTTGACTTAACTGTGTTTCAGTGTACTTCATCTCAGCTTGTATTTTTACACCCCTACACTAGATGGCACTAGAGGAGTGGCGCTTGTGGAACAAGAGTTCTGGGGTAAAACATGACAATCTTGATGCACCACCACTGGCTTTCCGTTGCTGTGAAAACAAGGGAAATGTTAGAATAGAGTAAAGAATTTATAGGCTCAAATCTCCACATGCCAGGAATGTGCAGCATGCAGCTGGTTATGGGGATATTTCTGGATTTATATTAACTCCTGTGACTGTAAGGGTCTGTATGTGAGCCCACAATTCAGTTTATCATTCTCATGATTAAGTAACTTACTTATTCGATTTTTTTTAGTAAAGCAGTTCATGCTGATTATTGAATAATAGATGTTTATCAGAGCAGATCAAAACAAATGGAACAAAAACAATGGTTTTATAGCTACAATCTAGAACCATATGTCTGCAGTGATATGACTAAGATCCTGGCAAGATCCTTACTAAGAAAAGATGGTACCAACATTTTGGTCTGCCAGTGCAGTACACTGTGACTGAAATGTTTGATTTTCTATTTTGTCTTATTTAGGATTAGCCTTCAGACATTTCCCAAGCAATAATAAGACCAGTAGAGAAAAAATAACAGACAGCTGAGATTGTCCACCCCCGTGGTCTCTCTCAGTGCTCTGCTGTATCATTTTCACTGGACTGTTCTGAAGCGGGTGGGACATGTGCCATGAGGACCTCAACAAACCATATATAAGGACTGGATCCATCTATTCAAAAAATAAAACATTTAGGAACAGAAGGCATAGAGCCCCTGCCAACCAGTTAAAGAGGGTCCAAGAGACACCCACCAGACGTCTGTGCTTCCTGACACAGTCGCTCTGTGATCATTCAACAGATGGCCCAAGGTTTGCTCTCTCTGCTTCAGTTCCTGCACAAATATAACAATGGCAGAAATAAACACGTCTTCAAGGTCCACCAGCTCTACACTTGGTGTTCTTTTCTCTTTTGATGTTGCTCTGAACTCATTACTGGAATGACCCCTGTGCACTTTGGGTCTCTGGGTATGTGTTAATGTGACCACCACAGCACATCATCAGCGCTTTTCAGCGTTTAATCTCTCTTCCAGAACCCTGCAGCTCTTAAAATAGCCCTTATTCAACAGCGGGGTGGAATGGAAAGATCCCACCCATCACACAAATATAGCCTGTCTCTCTCTCTCTCACAAACACACACAGCACAATCAGTGTTTTTGTTCTAGGCCAGGAAATGTGTCATGAAAGCTCACCTGGCAGATTTATTATTATAGCATTTACAGTTGCAAAGCATTTTTCATGCTTGTGCAAATATATGTATATATATTTAAAAGATGTATAATTGTCTATATTTTCACCTGCATGTTTCTGAAGTGTTGTCTGAACTCGTTGACCTCAAACCACTGAATGATGCAGATACTTATCGTATCATTCTACAGCTGTTTCACAAGGACACCAGCACAAGGAAATCAGAATAAGGAATAAAGACAGTGAGAAGCTGTATTATAGTAATATTTCTTTATTTATTCAATATTAAATTGAGTTGTTGAAGTGGGGAAACTTAAATATAAATGAAACGTAAAACTGTTAGTAAAATCTTGCAACTAACATGTTTGTAATGTTTAGAATACAAAAACACTTTACAATTCTAGTATGTAGATAAAGAGGCAGATGATGTAGAATAATGATTGGAATTTCATAGGTCTCAGTAATATGGTGAATCATCACTTGTAGAAATGACAGTCCTCTCTCCATTGTGCTTGGAATACAAAGGTGGGTTTCAGTGTTTTTCATCTCAGCTCGGACTTTCACACCCCTACACTTGATAGCACTAGAGGAGTGGCTACGGTGGAACATTTGTTGTGGGGTAAAATATGGGATAACTGGAAAAAGAAAGAAAGAGAAAAAACCCACAGCTCACAAATGAGCTCCAGTCTACAACTGCGTTACAATGTACAGTGATCACAGCAAAGGAAGGAGATAAAGGTGAAAAACAACACACTCAATAGGCGCTCACACCTCAGATTTCAGTAGCACTTCACTGACTTCCACTTGATTTCCTTCAAGCCAAACGAGTCATCGTATTATTTACAAATTCAGCAATATATCTACATTAAAACATACATTTGAAAATAAAACTTGATGCAAGTTATCTAAAACCCAAAATTCATGAAAATCCGTCCATTCACTGGCAAGGGTCTTAATGTTGAACGATAAATGGACAAATGGAATTATACAAAGCAATATGAACATGTTTAAACACAAATATGCACAAAGGTTTAGTTTACACACAGTTCCAACAAGCACGCTTGCGCACACACACACACACACACACACACACACACACAACAAACCCAGTGCACTAAGCTATAACAGTGCTCATGCTATCGCACAGAAAAAAAAACAGATGTTATCTGTGAAAACCTTATCTTCTTTTCTATTAACCTCATGAATGTCATTATCAGCTCATATAAATACCTTCTTGCTCTTTCTCTACACCCAATTGTGTGTGCAATAGAATAACTGCTGGAACTGCACTTCTCAGTAAAGGCACAATGAAGTAAAGGCCACCCAGCTCCCGTTTTCATGGCAAAATGTGGCTGCTTGTGCTAAAAGGGTCTCTGAATGAAACGGCTCCAGTGTTTCAAACTGAGGAATTTACCTATCAAAGCTATTTTGGGTTGCTATGGTTCTGGTTGCCATGGGAACCACAAGAGTTCGCATGCAGGTCAAGGTGGTGACAGAGGATAGCTAATGAGGCTCATGCATGCCGGAGTGGTTCAGCTTGTGCAGATGCAGTGTGAACACATCTTGGGTGTGACCACTTAAAAAAAACAACCCCCCCCCACACAAAAAAAAAAAGCCAAAAAAATGTTGGTGCAGTGTTGGGACAATGGCACCCATGGAGTTTGTCGGAGTGTATTTAAATATCTGACGTACTCTATCACCCTTTAGGTCAGGTCAACACACATTTCACCCATTATACAGGATAAAGTCTTTCTTTCTACATCTATTTACATATATCTTCTGTTTGAAAAGACATCATTATAATAAGTTTACATTTAAGCAGAGATTTTGCAGCAGTGGCTTTAGTCCAGTGCTGTGTTTTGCATGTACACATTTCATATAATACTCGATACAAAAAGAAGGCATACTCAGTGTATCAGAGGAGCACCGCAAGGCCCATGTAAATGAGTTACTTCTTTCTTATATTGTAGATTTCTTAGTTGCAACAAAGTATTATGTGTAATTGTAGCATATTTTGCATGCAGCACTGACATACCGTATTTTAGAAGTAAACGGAAACGTTGCCTGAGGTTAACTAAAGAGTGTGTTTAGCAAGTTGCACAATTTATGCAACAATCATCGGCTTCTGTCCTCAGTCCACATCAGCATGCCAGTGTAAACGCATTCCATGCGAGTTTCACCGCTCTAAATATTTCCTCTCACTAAAGACATTCTTGTAACACTTTTAATTGAATTTAGTCCTTTAATCACACCTTGATTTGAGTCGTTTTCCTGTGACTGCTTGGAGATCTAATCGTGCTGAACAACTGCATCCAAAAAGCCCTACATCACCTAGGTGACCTTCTCGCTTACACAAAAGAGTTCATGGCATTAACAGGTGAGGGGGCCTCTGAACTTTCGTGACCCTGCACAGTATCCCTTTCTGTCTTTCCGCTATACTGCCCGATAAAAGAGCCGTCCTCGTTGAACTGTCCGTCTCCGCCATCCCCGTAGTCAACTAAACTGTCGTCACTTTCGTCTCGCTTTACGGTGCCACTGGATGGGGTGCGGCTCCCTTTTAACGGTTTATGGTCCTCATTGTCACTAGGAGAAAATAACATGCAGGTGTTACAGGGGGGAATGATGAAAGATGTCGCACACAGATTAGCTTGGCTGTTCATGAGAAAAGATGGAACATTGACGTGAACAACATGCCTGGTATAATAAAGATAAATGTGCCACATGTAGCGCCGGAAACTGTGGGTTCAAATGAGGTCCTAGTTCCATTAGCATCAAATAAACTTCAAGTGTTGTTGTCATAAGAACTGATTTTTGTGTTTGACTGGATGTTTTGTTACATATATTTTAATGCCTTTAACACGATATAGGTTTTTCATTGTTAAATGTTAAACTGAACAACAATTGAGAGTTATTTTGAAGACCATAGAGTTTTGATTCATGGTTTATGAGGGGAACATCAAAGCAAAACTGACTGCCACACTGAATAACAAGCACATACTCAAAACATAAGTATTCAGAAGATCCAGGACATGAATCAAGTTGAATGAAGTTATGATATACAGAAGCATAATCTCTTCACAAAGGATTCAATTACTGAAGCCCCCAGTAATTAACATGAGTAATTATCGCCAACACAAGTGTTACAGGTTGCTGTTTTGGTACAAGTGACAGCTTGAATGCTTTTACGCCCACCTGTAGCTACAAAACAACCTGAGGTTCATTTCATATGTAACTTTCAGACGTTTATACTGACGGGATATAAGCGATAAATAAACTGCAGATGATTTTTGATGAAGAAATCTCTTTTAGGATGTTGAAAAATCTGCAAATCCAAGTAGCACGAAAGCCATTCACAGAAACTGTCGTTATTTACTGAGTGCTCCAGTCATTTGAATCACAGTGAATAAGCCTTATGTTGCTAAACATGAGCACTGACTGTGTGCAGCCACTGTAAACATTCAACACCCATACATCATAAAACAATGATGTGATCAGCTTAGCAAAGACTCAGCCAAACCAAAAAAATGATCAGTTGAGAAAAATGTGAAATTAATTCAGCCGACTGAAAACAATCATGTGATGATCTGTCGTGTAATATACTGTACATACACTTCATTTGAAACCTTTGCCATGGAAAAGCAATCAAATGCTATCATTAACATTTAAAGCATCAATGACTGTATGCTATTTCTGCTCCCTGGGAAAGCAGTCGGAGCTGTATGAAGTAATGTGTATGATAGCATTTAGCCTCATGGCTAAGGAGTATGGGTACAGTGTAATCCTGAAATGATGCGGAAGGCTTTTTTTTCTCTCCCACTGGCAGTTCTAATCTCAGTCAGCTTTCCACATGCAAGTCTTGCAGTTTCCTCCTTACCTTCCCCCACACCTACATCCAACCGACAGAACACAGATCGCAGAGAGAATGAACAAGAGTGGTCAAAAAAGATGTTTGTATTGAATCTGTGTCCGGGACATGTCATATGCAGAGCTGAGGTAATCTCTGTAAGTACTGTTAGGAGAGACAAGCCCTCGAAATGCAATGCTACGGCAGGAGTTCTCGAGAGTCTGAGCTGAACCTGTGTGACTATCACCGAATCAGTTACACCATGGAGACTTATTTGGACCTCAGCAGAGCAAGATATCATTAACATAGAAGTATACATGAGAATATGGAAGAAGAACAAGGCCAGGCACCATCTGGAACGGTTAGTCATTGGGGTCCGAGAGGTTAAAGACAGGAGGAGATTTAAAACTTACAAAACATAAAGCATGAAAGTCATGTTGATGTGTGAATTTATCCCTATCATAATGACGAAAAGCTAAATTCATCAACCAGTTGACTATTAACTAATAATCATAACCTGGCAGATACTTGAGAAATAATAATTCTACAAGCATTCAATAGTTTTATAGGTCAAGTACACCCAACTATATTCATTTCTTATATTACAGTTGCATGTTCTGTTTTCATCACAGTACTCATCACAGTCTCATAAGAAACTTCTACAATATCATAAAATATTCCAGTCCAAGCTGATACAATGGGTGTCAATGGAAAAGTAAAAAAAGAGGCTCATTAAAACTATGGCCCTCTGTGGCGCTATGTGCTATATGTCATATGTAAACATATATAGTGTTGCTGTACAAAACCTTGAATCTCCATTTATGTCATCTTTGTGTACTTTCTGACATATCAAAACAACAGCTGATCATGAGGTTGTGTCAAAATCTCACATTGAACCACCAAAAACCGTTCAAACTTACTTGGATTTTTGACATTAACTCTGTTGTAAGTTAAGGATGTATTACTCCTGTTAAACGGCTATTATGAAGATTAAAGGCTTTGTTCTGACAGCAACGCTATATTAATGAGCTTGTACATCACCCACTGAAAACATTTATCTACTGCAAATTATACTTTATGTACAGCCATGCATAGTACATTAAGTTATAGATAGTCATTTGGGTTAATTACAATTGAAAATGTAAATACAGCAAATTAAAAAAAACTATGTTAAATATATACAAAAACAATCTCAGGTAAAAAAACAAAGACAATGTAAACATAATACAAATTGAAACCAAAGTACAAAAGAATGTTCAAAAGTACTATACAAAGTAAAGTGCTTGATTTTTATCACTTATGTGCAGCTAAAGACCAGGAGGTTACTGATTACGATAGCAAGCATCACAAGCAAATTGCTTTCAGTGGTAGCAAGAGAATCTTTTCTGTGTCCTATAAACTGAATGTCATCATATCATCACTGTCATACCAAAACCTGGAGAGTCATTTTTTATTTAAAAGATCAGCTTCCCTTCTTGTGGTTTGACCATTTCATGACCAATCAGAAAAAGCTACATTACATTAAAGTGAAGGATGTATGTTAAAAAATCTCTCACAAAGTTTCCATTTTGGGGATATTCAGTTTTGTTATGACAGTAATGACAGATACACACCTCGCGTTATGGATATGATTATATACTGAGGTTGCATAATTATTCAGCCAAATGATTTGAAAGAACTCAAATCAAAGAGGCAAATAAAGCATGTTATATCTATCCGTAAAACTGTAACAGTTGAGCCTTCACAAATGCAGAGCAAGAGTAAGAGAATGAACAGAGTAAACATTTTACCTGCTTCTATTATATCTATCAGATGAGATGTTAAAAATCCTTTAAAACCCAGTGGGAAGCGGAACACCTGAACTAATGACCTGAATTTTGAGAATCATTTTCTTTTTCAAAATAAAGCAACAAATTCATGGCATAGAAGAATAAGGCTAACCTGCCCGGTAAATAAAACCATGGAAGAGTTGTGCTTTAACTTCAGAGATGTAGAGGCTTCCAGTCTGTCGTAGTCCTATGTCCTGCGTGGGTGAAGCAGTTCATGGCGGGGGTGGGCAAAGCGACTTTCTCCAGAGGGCTGTGTGTGTTGGGGTGAAGGTATAGGGAGAAAGGAGGGATTCCCCAGAGGCCTGCTCATTGTTCTCTCACCTGTACTCTCCAAAAGTTATATCATCATCCTTCATGGGCTGGATCTCAGGGTCTCCATGTGCATCCTCCTTCTCTTTAACTGGCAAAACAAGCAAGCGTTAGTACAGTTTTCATTCTCTGTTATACATTATGCCTTCGTAGTACTGTAGATGGGTTAAGATAACTCAACTATTATCAAATGAGATCTCAGTTAAAAACAGCTTCCCCAGATTCAAAAGCTTGCTAGACCAATGTAATGTAATTCTATATTTACAATTCTATGAAATGTAATTCTACATAAGTGGCACTTTAGATATTTATAGAATTTCCACTGGAGCAAGTTTTTTCTCCAAACTGTCCCTTTAGAGGCCTTGACAAAATAGTGTTGGTCAAGATAGCAAATATTCTAATGCAAAACATAAAAAAAAAAAATCAGCCATCCCCACTCTCACTGATATATGTAGTGGATACTGAGTGGAGAATCTTCTAGCATTTCTCTCACCTGGATATTTGCCCCCTTTGTTCCTCTTGATGAAACAGACAATGAGGAGAACCAGAATAAGGAGAGCGATGGCACACATGAGGCCAATGAACCAGCCCTGAGTAGCAATGTCCACCTGTCTGCTGGCCATGGCTAAGAGAGGGGAGAGTAAATTTTGCCCATTAGACTAAAGTTAGAAATGACATACACATATACATGACAACATGACACCTGCAAATCAGATGATGTCAACAAATGTGAAGCGGTAAGGGGAACATTCTCACTGGGTACAAGGGAAAACAATGAAGGTAACTGCAGTCCATGTAGTTCAATCACATCCTGTTTGTGCCTGTGGAAAAAATCGACCTACGGCTGATGAAATACATGCGCTCACTGAAATGCCTTTTTGTTAACGCTAGAGCATGAATTGTCAAAACTGACAACACAGACAAAGGGGTTTTCAAGGGGAAATAAACCAAATATGATGAGAAGTCTGATAAGTTCAGTATTATCTGTAATCTGAGCTTACTGAGCTTGTCAGAAAAGTATTGTTCAACGTAGAGAGCAATCATGCAGGAAATGTACAACCCAATACGAATGAATACGGCTTGATCATTCCTACTCAACGGGTGGAAAATGACTGATCATGCTCAGGAGCGGAAACACTTCACATGAATTGTGAATGGGAGGGAGGATGAAAAAGCCCATGCGGGTCTGAAAGGGATAAACTACATTTCCCATGAAGCCACGAGGTCAAGCGGGCCCTCACCTGGAACGGTTACCAGTAACTCTTGAGAGTGGTGGACTTTTTGGTCAGCATGGCCTTTTGCCACCACACGTACTTTGTATGCCAGCCCTCTTTTTAAATCCTTAAGCACATGGGACTGTGATCCATTTACCATCTCTTTTTGCCAGTCGTCATCGCCTGAGGGGGTTCCAGTAAGAGGAATAAATCAAATCCACGCATTGTGGCGTCAAATGACTATATTCTACACACTTCATGCAGTGGCAAGTTAGGTCACTACAACCACTCACCATCACAACTGATTTTTCGTTAATTTGGTCTAACTATCTTGCTAGAGTAATTAATTCTATGATAAATCTATATTAACAGCACATGGCACATAGTTATTCAATTTAAATGAGCTCAATGAGGTATGAATGTCAGTGGTTTGTATATTAGTATGGCATGGATACTTCCCATAGAAAGTTAAATCATTAAGCCCTTGTGACATACTGTAACATGTAAGATTAAAGTGATTTTACTGAAAGAAGGACAAGAACATGTTCATCATCCACGAAAACAAGTCCAGAACTCTTTGCAAAATGAATGAGCTTTCCTAAATACGTCAGCGTTGCACTGAGCAACTCTCAAAATGTAAACATTATGGGTCGGTTTCCCAGACAGGGATTAAGCCTAGTCTTGGACTACCCTTTCCTTTTCAAAGGAAAATCGCCAATCACAGAACTACTTAATCCAGGACTAGGCTTAATCCCTGTCCGGGAAACCGGCCCTAGGGGAAGCTTAGTTTTCTAATATAAAGAGGTTTACACTGAAATAATGAAATTAAATATTGGATGCCTTGAATTGAATATATGTATTTTCAAAAAGTTTTGCTATAATAGTAGACAAAATAAACAGCAATAGATTTATCCCCTAACCTTCTTTTATTCTGTTTCTCTATGTATAGATACCCGCCCAACTATCAAGACAATACTGAAGCATATCTTACTGTTTTCTACAATATATTCAACATAAACGTGTTTTTCTGGTCCCCAGTACTCCCAAGTGATTAGCGTTCCATCCTTGTCCAGAGACGAGCTAATGTTGCCAAACATTGGAGACACTGGTTGCACTAGGTACACAAGAAAGAAGAAAAGAGTGAGGCTAGATGCTCATACATGTGTGGGGATGTGAAATAGGCACCACTATTACAGAAATTCATTTGATTTTATGTGGTATCTGTATGAACGATTTGGGTGTAAAGTAACTGCAATCAAAGTGATGCACAACGACTTGCTTTTAAGACAATGACTAAGCATTTAAGTAAGTTGTGTAAAGTGAACACAACTGGAGGAAATTTTCACTATTAATATACGCAACTGACTTTCATGTATTTTTGTATGTTTAGCCAAAGATTCTGGTAAGTGTTAGACGCCCCAGGGCATTAGAATCAAGCGTGGGCAGTCAACGGTTAGAAGTGTTAGGGGCTAGGTCTGCTTCTAAATCACATGTACCCTTGTGATGAGGGGGGCGTAGAGACGGGGAGGTTGGGAAAAGTGGATGGGGGGAAGCTGGAATCCCTAGAAGAAGAATACGAAAAGGTATAAGAAACATCACACACACACACACACACACACACACACACACACACACACACACACACACACACACACACACACACACA
>JBBPCW010000127.1:11615455-11625638 GCA_037974425.1 Phenacogrammus interruptus
TGTGTGTGTGTGTGTGTGTGTGTGTGTGTGTGTGTGTGTGTGTGTGTGTGTGTGTGTGTGCGCGTGTGTGCGCACGCGTGCATGTGTGTGCACATAAGGTTTGTTTTGGTACTCACGGTCAAGAGGGACCTCCAGTGCAGTGATTATGTTTCCGAGGAAAAGCACCAGAACCACCGTCCAGCAGTTTCTCGGCCTGTCCATTATCAGCACAAGTGTGACCAATAGGCCTCCTATAGAGAAAACTTAGTCCCGCCTCTCTCCTCAATCAGGACAGCAGCAGCTTACACAAGACCATCCACCACTGCAGAGAGAGACAAAGTGAGAGAGAGACAAAGAGAGAGAGAGGAAGAGAGAGGGGGAGAGACAGAGAGAGAGAATATCAACAACTGCAATAGTGTACAGGGAGTCAGAATTGGGGACAGAAAGTGAAAAGGAGAGATTTGGAGCAGGAAGGGGAGGAGGGAGAGATGTGGATATAGAGGGAGAAGACTCAAAGAATGGAACTCATAAAAATGCAGCACAGTGAACAGGACAAGCAGAGCGCAGACAGGAACTGTACAGCTTCATAACACCCCACATGCAAACAGTGTTAAAGGAATATCACAGGGATTGTGATTGACGTAACATGCAACTATTGATTTACATTTACTCGTTTGGCTGAAGCTTTTAAAGGTCAGTCCAGTACAGTGTAAGTGTACAACTATCTCAAGAGCCGACTTTGATGCAAATGCTACATAACTACATTTTCTTTTCAGGAATATAATACAGTGTAGTAACACAAGAACCTCCAGGGGACAACAAAACACTACAAGCAACTGTATATATCAACCCTAAGACATCAATAAGTAAAGCAGAGTGAAATCTTATATGGAAGTGGCCATTCTGTCATACATGAACACACCACAGCACACAGTGTGAACAGCACAAAATTCTTCCTCTGCATTTAACCCATTCACCAAGTAAAGCAGTGAGCAGCCAGGGACACAGTGCCCAGAGAGCAGAGCATGGGGACGGCACCTTGCTCAAAGATACCTCAGTCTTGGGAATTGAACCCATGACTTCCTGATTGCAGGGTGAATTCCCTAACCACTAGGCCACCAGCAGCCCCTACATTTCTCATGTCGATCACTGAGAAATAGAAATGTTCTGTCCATGTTCTAAACTTTCAATCAATTAACCATCAAAGCAACTTATACGTAAGTGTTTATATTTGAAGAACATGGAAAAACAAGCATAACTCTTGAAATAATAAGCAGTAAAATCTAACAATATGCAATGAAATGGAAAGAATGTTGTATTCCCTCCTGTTGAACAAAAATGTTTCAAGCATTGAAAAAGCACATGATTTTGCTTTAGAAGCACATATAGAGACGAAACTAATGCCTCATAACATTCTCCATTCTCTTGTGATACACTCCTTGAGCTCATTTAAACATAATGATTACTACAGTCACGGCAATATTCTGAGGGTACATTTATCGATCGCTCCACAAGAGTGAAATGCCATTGAATTCTCTTGCTAAATATTTTATCACAATCCGTTTCACCCTAGCCATTTCATCTTTCAACTGCACAATATATTGTTCGCTAATCGTTATTGCGATAATAATTGCCACAACAGCTGACTGCCACATGCAAATGAGTCTCCAACCAATCAAACCCTGTTTCTTAAAGGGTGACCAATAACAGCTCTGGGTGAGTTAATGGGCGTTCTAACAAAGGTAATCCAGTCTAAATTTTGATCTTCATGCATTAAAGGTGTTGGCAAATCATTATATGATTGAATGGGGTTGAACTACTGTAGCCAGAATAAGGAGATAAAATGAACGTGTTAATATGTCGCTTTTACATTTACGTTTACGGCATTTATCAGACGCTTTTATGCAAAGCGACTTCCATTCCCTAACTACAGGGGGCAGTCTCTCCCTGGAGCAACTTGGGGTTAAGGGTCTTGCTTAGGGTCTTGCTTGGTGCTGAAGGTAGGATTCGAACCTGTGACCTCTTGGTTCAGAGGCAAGTACCCTACACACTGAGCTACCTCCACCGCGCTTTTATGACATCACAAGAAAGTATGATTTGAAAATGGAATGTTGTTGTAGCTTATTTTGCATATATGACCTGTATGGATGTGGGCAGGAACATTATCATTTGGAACAATATTTACAGACTTTTGAATTCCAGAAAAGTGACACAGGGTCTAATACTTTAAAACATCGCAATTGCAATATGATGGAGTAAAATCACAGTGCCAATATTTTGTCCATATTGTGCAGCTCTGGTTAAAACACACTGCTGTTTTCTTCAGCGGCCCTTGACAAAACCTTATTAAGTTGCTGCCTTCCATTTCTCTCTGCTAACAATAAGATTCTGTTTATTTTGCTCCCTCACTCAATTTGGTTACACTGAAGCCTCTATTTTCTTTCTCTCAGTTTAGCAGAATGTCATTCTATTAAAGCATCTGGTTTAGAAACACACAAATTGCAGTCATTTAAACATGCAGCATCTGTTAAAGGCTACTCAAGTTAAACCAACGAGTGAACTAATTATAAAGCCTCTCTTGAGGTGTTGAGCGGAATACACTACAATATGCAGGGCAGTGATTCTCCTGGACTAGGGCTGTTTTAAACAGATGTCTTCATAACAGAAGAGTCATTATCATGACATTCGGGAAGTATATTTACGTTAGATCTAAACCGCATATGCTGATAATGACCAACATAAACGTTTTACACTGTCAGCATGAAAAGATTTCTAATGTTATGCACAGTTAAGTGAAAGGTGTCTAAGTGAAACAGCTTAGTGCATTAGGCCCACAGTACCATCTACAAACTTCTCACAAAATGTATTTACAAGTTCTAATTAAATTTACAATCTAATTAAAATACTCTGGAAGCAGAAACCTGCCCTCTTGTGCAATTCCCAAACCCTAAGCTAGCTCTGTTTTTTTTTTTTTAATCTCTGTACTTTACTAGTGTTCACACATATCAGTGTAGTGATATTGTTGTGTGAGGACAGTTTTCTATGTCTCTCAGAGCATTGCCTAGCTCTCTGGATATGATGCTCCGATGTAAAAGCACTAGTTGCACTGTGGCAATCAAACTGACTTACAAGCAATTAAGGCAATGGGTTGTGATTTCAATATTATATCCGATTTAGTTGTGAAAATAAGACCAGCATTACTGTAGACACAGGAGCACACTGTGTTCAGTTACTATACTTTTACAGTGATTTTTTACACTGTTGTACATGTAAAGGTACAAACTGAAAGAGTTCATGTACGTCACTAGTGTAACATTAAATGCTGGCATCCTTTGTGTCTGGTTACCATGGATGCCGAAACCCATTCTCTTGGTGGAAACACTTCGTTCTCTTCAAAGTCAAATGGAACTTAGAATGCAGCTGCCAATCAAATATCTGCTTCTAAAGAGGCTTCATTGTTGCTGGGCAGCGTGAACGTTTCATTATACTGTTAACCAACCAAAGGCAAGAACCTCCACATGCAGACTAACTGACCTGACACTTCAGAACGTCTAGAGGATTTCATTTGTACAAAAAGAGAAGAGATCGGAATGTGAAGAGAGGTGGTGGTGTGTGTGTGTGTGTGGGGGGGGGGGGGGTTATGCCTGTGTGTGTCTGGAGCTTAGAGTCATGGGGTAAATCAGTTTACAGCACTCAAGGCTCTCTGGCTTTAGCTACTGTTCCAGTCATTGCTTTTCAGCAGCATTGTTTTTTCACTTTAAGCTTGGCAGTAAGTGCTCTTTCCATTCAAAGTTAATTGTCGGGTGTAGAAATGATTCTGCATAATTTTTTGTATATTTCATTGCATTATTTTGCTGCAACACCCTGTTACCATGCCTATGAAAAACAGGGTTACTAATCAGAGCAACCTTTCCATGTACTTCGTTAGAACATTCCAGCAAAGAAAGGCTGCATCCTGCGTTCCTGTATGGTTTATGATGATGTCAGATTAGCTTCATTTATATGATCATTCCAGCCATATAACTAACCAGTTATAACATTGATAAGTTCTTATCTTCCAGGCCTATCTGATGTGATAGCAGGCATTTGCCCTGCAAGTTGGGTGTGCACAGCTGTGACAGCTTCACCCATCTCCCCAAGCTGAGGTTGTTCCCACAATTCATCAACTTACAAATTTCCAGTGACACATTCATTACTCAGCAAAGCACACAGGCACAGAATGCAATCTTAACATTATTTCAGGAGACAATTAAGCTGCGACAGAACCGTGCACTGCACAAAACAGTATCATCACATCTCCTTGGCTATCAAGCCAAAACAACACGGAAGCTAATTCAATTTGCATTATGCTAATATGCAGCCATCAGCATAAAGCAACATGACTCTCACAGGGCTAAGGCGTTTCTATCAGATGTGTGGTACATACATAGTTTTATTACTGTGGGTCTAGCCAGTTTCTGCCGTCTGGCTATGGCTAGCCATGTTCTGCTATCACTATTAAAATAGCAGAACTGCATCATAACCCCTTACCGAGAGAGACAACCCATTCCTGTGAACTGAAACAGCTCAGCTGAATTTTTATTTGTCCTTTCATGCTGTGTGATTCTACTGATTCCTGCTGTATTATGGCAAAAGATGCCTGGTCCATGTATGCATGATCTGCTAGGACACCAGGCAATAGCCCTGACCTGCTCATCTCCTGCTCTCTTATCCCTGCAAGGCATCATAAATTTGCAGTAGTGGGTTTTGGTTCACTGAGTCCTCAGGGAGTTCACGTATTTGATAGTGTCGACTAATTTAGCCCTAACCCTGAGAGCTAACCGGGCTGTAGCCGAGGGTTGGGTGTGTGTGTGTGGGGGGGTCTCTCCTAGGATTTAAGCATCATTCGCCTCAGGCACTGAATCACACACAGGCATGCCCAATCACACAGCTTTTGCAAACTGACACCAGAAAAAAAAAAACATGCCCAGTCTCATAGCCGAGACATGTCTGTTTGTGTCTTTCTTATCTAAAAGAATACAAGTGCATGGGACCCAGACGAATGCTCTTTCTAGGAACAGATGAAATCAATGTTGTTATTTGATCCAATACAAGTAAATGTTGGCTGGAATCCCAATAATCAATACTTTCCTTTTAGAGGTCTTGTCGTGCCAGTAATAAGGGGACATTCCTTTCCTTTCTACAGTGAAAATGGGTAGATGCAAATCTTAAGTTTTATCATTATACACCTGAATAATGCCTTATATATGCGAGCAGGAAGAGAAAGGGGAAGAAAAGTCGCACCTATTCAACAAATTAATTAACAACAATTATTTATTTTAAGTCTTATAACTTGCGATGTGGATCAGATGGGCTTTTACGAAACAGATATGTAGTGCATAATCCATAGTGCATGTGCATACTGTAGTTTATCGAACACATCCCACAGATGCTCAATTTGACAGAGAACTGGAGAAACTATTGGCATGTTCCTGAACATCATTCCTGAACCATATTTGCAGTGTAGCAGGATGCATTATCCTGCTGAATGAGACCACTGCATTAGGGAATACTAATATATACAAGAATGCCAGGCACAAAGGTTTCTCATTAGAACATTACCCAGAGCATCACACTGCCTCTACTGGCTCGCCTTAGGGAAGTGATGCACAAGCAGCTGGCCATCCACACAATATGAAAGAAAATTCATCAAACCAAGCCGCCTTCTTCTATTGCTCCCGAGTCATGTTCTGATGCTCACGTGTTCCTGGTAGGTGCTTTAGGCGGTGGACAGTAGCAAGCTGTGATAGACTGAATGTTCATAGTCAGAATGAACAATTTGTGCTACAGTTGTTCTTCTGTGGGATCAGACCAGACTGACGAACCTTCTGCGCCCACATACATCAATGAGCCTGGCGCCATGACCCTATCATCAGTTCACCGGTTGTCCTTCCTTAGGCCACTTTTGAGAGATACTAACCACTGCATTCCAGGAACAACCCACAAGACCTGCTGTTTTGGAGATGCTCTGACCTTGTGGTCTGGACATCACAATATGGCCTTTGTCAAAGTCACACAGATCCTTATGCTTGTCCATCTTCTTTTTCTGCTAATTCAAATACATCTAAATTCCTGCAGAGCACAGCAAAAGAAACAAATCCAAAATCCAATATTTCATTAAAGAGATGAGTTAATGTGTAGAGAAAATGGCAGGCCTGGCCAGCATTGTACTGCAATCTAATTCCAGCATTTATAATGTGGGTCAAAAGTCTTGATTGAGCTTGTGATATTCTAGTAAATCATTTTTATCAGACTTGTCATGTATGTCAGAAGGTGAGATGAGGAGAGGAGAGACTGATTACTTCGAAAGATTACTTGCAAATGTAATCACGTTACATGCTTCATCTAGCTCACTGTGAAATAGGTAAGTTTAACGATCTACAAGCAGTCTGCTCCAGTGGTTTTCAGCTCTGTCAGAGTGTCTCTGCCCAACTGAAGGTTTCATTACACTTGCACATCAATTGCAATCACTATTCTATTCTATTCTATTGTACAAATACAGTATAAAAATGTATAATAAAGTAAGGAACAGCAGAATGCACCTGATGTTAATGCTTTTCATTGAAGAACATCTCAATAACTGACTAAAGCCATTCTGCCATTAATAAATTCCTTTATTCACTTTTCTCGAAAGTTCTCCTCCATTCACACTTATCTAGAACGTTCTCTTTAATTTACACTGTTCTAGAATGCAGTTCTCTATTCACACTGTTTCAGAATGTTCTCCCTCATACCTACTGTTCAAGAATGTTCTCCCGACCAAACTGTTTTTAGCATATTCTCCCTTATTTCCTAATGTTATAGAATGTTCTTTATTAGCCAAGTTCTAGGATGTCCTTCATAATTCACACTGGTGTACAATGTTCTCCCACTTGTACTGTTCCAGAATGTTATCTCCTATTCACATAGTTCTGGAATGTTCTCCCCCTCTCACACTGGTCTAGAATGTTCTCCTCCATTCTCCTCATTTCTCCCAGGCTTGTTTGGGTTATCAGTTCTGATTCTAAAACAACTGCCAACATCAGAATGTAGGTGTTTGTTGGGGAATGTTGAGTCAGTGCACTACAGTTAACCCTCTCAATTGGCCCATTGTCATTTTCCTGTGCTGGACCATGCACTGTTTGGATTAGTGCATGTGTCAGGCATGCATGCTATTATACACCCAGTGGAGCAGAGAGTCATTATAGCAAGTTCACCAAACCCTGGAACCATGACTTCTCATGAGTATGATTACAACCAAGGAATGATGTTGAACACATATTGAACCTGATCTGACCTCATGATAAACACACTAATATTGCTCCATTAGTAAATCGACTTTCTACAGAGTCTATTAGAAACCAGGAATTCACATTAAGACTTTTCCAGCACATCTGTACACAATGGTGAACCAGACAAAGGTAGACTAGTTCAAACAGTCAGGACCTAAAACTGGGATCACACAGTACCACAAGTAGAAACATACACTACATAAAACAATTTAAAAAACTGTAAAGCTCAAAGTACTGAAGTCTACTTTTCTCTTTAATGTCTTTTGTTTTATGTGATTAAGCCTCATTTTCCTGTGTGTTCCCACTTTAGTTTTGTCTGAGTGCTCTGACCTTGTTAGTCTGTTTCATTGATTATGATTATGGATTGGCATTGCTTGCTTGTCTGCTGGATTTATGAACCTGTCTGCCTGTGATGTTATGATGCCTTGAGGAGAAACTCAAAACAAAGCGCACTTGCTTCCGGCTCACTGCTGTTCCATGAATTGCTGAAAGATACTGAAGCTCATCAAGAAGTTCAAAGTATAAGGTGTGTTTCCCCCTAAAATTAAAGTCTCCTTTTAGCATGAAACATCCTTCCTGCATCTCAACGTACAAAAGATTCAGTCAGCAACATCAAGGCAAAAGCAAGCTACGGTATCAATCATATCTATTACACCCCTGAAACTGTCTGAGTGGGTGTGTTACGTCACCACTAATACTTCACAACAGAGAGTCATCAGTCATTCGCTGCTGTCATAAAACATATTCATGTTTCATGACTCGTGAATCAATACACTAGGACTGCTGCCGAAACACTTTGTTCTTTATGAAAAACATTCCTGTGTATGTAGGTTCCTTTAAGAATAAACTGCGCCAAGAGCCTAAAGTAAAACCAGTGTCATTCACAGTTACAGCCAGATTGAAGAAACAGATGTTTTATTTTTAGGGCTGCCATAATTACTTGATTATAAAGGATTACTCATTTGTAATGACTGAATAATGTCAATCAGCTCAGCAATTAGTTCGTTATTTGAAAGATGAGCATTGAAGTCACTGTAAAGTCATGCTTTGTATTCTGAACAGTCTCCACAAGACTTAAAATAATTTCTCCCAAACTTACTCTCTTCACTCAGACTTAACTTTTAACATGATGTTACTGTGTTAAAAACACAGTAACATTTGTATTGAATTTCTATGTATTCGTTTATTTCTTCCATTATTTTATTCTATTGTATTTTAGAAATAAAGAAGTGATTAAAGAACCAACAAAACTAAGAAAACTGGGAAACTCGGCACTACAACATTTAAATGGCTCAGAAGTTACTAAAGAGGAGCCCTGACAAATTCGGCATCTTTCTGAAACCAAAACTCTACACATCCTGCGATAATGAAAAACTTATTTTTTTGTATACTGTATATACAAAAAAAAAAACCTTGTCTATCACAGATCTGCTCTTGCGTATCTTCTTTAAAATCCTTCATGCAGGAGTCCCTGTTCAATTATGTAATATGGTCATGGTGAATCATATTTAATAGAGGATTTCACTTAGGACTGTTTGAAGATTTTATTAAGAGCAATATTCTCTCCTGTTACTCTAACCTTGGACGGCAGCTGCACAAAAGCATTCCACCAAAGCATACGCTTTCCATAAGCCTCTCATTAGATTTTATAATTGCAGAGGGGGTATGCAAATAACTCTGGTGGTTAACATATGAATTGGGGTCCTGTAGTTCACGGAATGCAGGATTAAACCAAGCTGGCCCCCTTTTCACAAACAATCATATCATACAAATTAATAAAACAATGATCATTATGTGGTGGCGTTTGGTGGCTATTGTTTTTGAGGCATAACATCTCAAGTGCTGACACATGAGTTTAGTGGAAATATATAATCCAGCATCATATTATTTAAGACACATACTTTGTGACACAGTGAAGTAAGTCATTTATACAATCATGTATCATTTTAAACACAATGTCACATGGCCCGTATAATCCATGGTGACAGGGATTGGAGAGCACCCAAAACACCCTGAAAAGAAATGTTTTGAAAAGAAATGTTTTGTACCATTTTGCACTTTAGCTGAAAAACACATTAAGGAACCAATGTTTATAAAATTCTTTCTCTCATGGAGTTCATTCAGTGCCCTACTCCTTCTCCAGCCCATTGATATTCCCTGAGCTCTTGCCCTCTATTCACTATCATTCACAAAACAAACCAAAACACCTTCTCTCAGATCCTTGTGTGCTAACATGCTAATGTCTGGAACTGTGTTAAAGGGAGCCTTGTTAGCATTCATAACAAAGCAATGCTGCTGTATCAGGACTGTGTTACAGCTCTACACTAATCCCTCACCCGATAAACCATGCAAGTGCAAGACAAATCGCTTATCACAGCATCACAGCAGTGCTTCGTACGTGCTGTTTTTAAATTCACGTTCCCACGTACCACAATCTGGCAAGTGTTTTCAGGCCTGGTTTCTGACATTTATCCATTGTAATATCTCTGTTCCAAATTGGTCTAGTTTCTTGAATATGTACTAACCAGTGTTGGGTGTAACGCGTTACAAATAATAATAATAATATTATTACTTTTTTCAGTAACTAGTAGTGTAAGGCATTACTCGTCTGAAAATTGTAATATTATTACAGTTTTCCTGAGCTAGTTACTTGCGTTACATTTGCCAGTAGCACCTTCATCACACAAGGCACACAACCCAGAGAACAGAAGGGAGGGGGGTTGGGGGCGTGAATTGAACAGTGATTGGTCTGGGTTTGGCACGAGGTATCATTTACCGTCACTGATTGGTCGACACCCGGCAGCCGGGAGCAGAGATCCGGCAAAATCAGATGGGGAAAAATGGAAGCATAAACGAAGCGCAGGCTTTTTTCAGAGGAGGGTTCCCAGCAACAG
>JBBPCW010000127.1:11671271-11682824 GCA_037974425.1 Phenacogrammus interruptus
ATGTGAGATTTGATAGACACATTCACTGCATTTGTCAACTACCATGTCGGCCAAACAACTGGGCTTTCCCTGAGCACAGTGACTAATGTGAAAAATCTATCACAGAAGCTGGGTCATTTTTAATAAATCTCTATTAGAGTGAAGCCCTTTGTCACTCCAGAATATGTTCCACTGTAACATGGTTGTCACTTCCATTAACCAGAAATGTTCATTTGCAGATGTGTAGAAATTCACAAGCCAACTTGAATGAATGGTTATAAATAAAGATTATAGCTGGACTTCCATCAGATTCTCTGTCTGTCAGTAATTGCTCGTAATAACATACAACCCTGTGTAGCTCATCCAGCGATGGCAGTGCTTCTATAGAAGAGTGAGCCCCTCCTCTAAGACCACAGCTCTGTCCAAGTTCACCTCATCTATAACTGGGGGTCCATATAGGTAAAGCTTGTCATGTTCTGCAACATTCTTTCCCCTTTCAAGGCTCACTGACACTATTGGAAAGAAATGTCACTTTGAATCACTCATGGCTCCTTCTTGCCCACTCTCCTGTCAAAAGGTGTAGGGATGTCACGGACGAAGGCGCACAGTCTGACAGCCTGTGCAGAAATGGATTTCAAGATGTCTGCAATTTACCTAGAGATGCTGTGCCGAAAAAAAAGCTGCTGGTTGCTGATCTAAAACCAGTTTGATCTGTATTGTTTCATGCACAGAGTAGGGTGTGTGGAACTGACCCTGCAATAGATCAATAACACTAGAATGCTTAATCTACTCTTTGAAAAACATGTGCTCCTCACAGTAGGCCTAGCTCAAAGGGAGCATCTTTTTTCAAGCTATGGAAAACAGAGGAAAGAGAGGAACCCTCCTGAGATTCGGCCGACCTTGAAGATATGTCAGGTTTAAACCGGACAGCCCCTCAATGCCACATCCATTTAGTTGGCATGCTCACTAGAACCATTACTTGTCAATGTCATAATTACACATGTTGCTTTATGGTTATTAACTAATCTATTACCTGTGGCTGCGACAAAGAGCTTCGAATCAATTATTTGTTTCTCTGGTTTGGCCCTTCCAGCATTTCATAACCTACTCCACTCACTGACAGCAAATTACAAAGGGTCTGATGAGTCTATTTATGCTTGACGAACATTAACAAACAATTAGGAAATAGAAATCTGACTCCAAGCCTGAGGCACCACTCACCTCCTGAGTGACTCACTAACAATATGTGTTGTTTTTCACTAAATGATGAATAATTCAGCTCACTGTCACAGCACTAATAGCACAGAAAATGAGGAAAGTCAGACAGATATAGGCAGACAGTCACGCACATTCTTATAAATGTACACAGAAACACAGGCGCGCAGGCCGTGGGACTCCCACACAGTCAATAGGCATTGCCTGACACATCTAATGAAACAATCTTGTCTATTTTTCTACCTCAGGTAGGCAGGTTTTTATACAATGTGACCTAGAGGACATGATGACGGAAGATGCTCTCTTCTAAAGCAACAATGCCCTCTTCTGAAAACATATTCATGTCTGGGGTGTCATTTCAATCACAGTGCAGCTACAAAGAAGCTAAAGAAAGCTTTGGTGCATTTGTACACTTCAGGACTACTGAGCTTGCTGGTGAGGATTTCTCCAAAGAATTCTGAGCAGAATATTAAAAACTGCTTCTGCTTCTACTGCATGTAACTCCTCTGCTTCTAATACTATTATACTCTTGAAAATAAAGGTTCTTAAATGGTTAATGGCCTGGATGTTTAGGTCTAAGAGAAACATAAAGGTTCCTGTGGCATGGAACCTTTATATTATGTGAAGGTTCTTGAACAGATTCTTCACATCTCAGTTATAAACATCCATTGAAAGGTTTTTTAGAAAACCAAAGCTGTTTCTTTTATGGCTATTAGGCCCATCACAATTATTGCATAATTGTCTCTCTGCAGTTACGTAAGCTGACCACACTAAATTGTATTCATTTACTTTAACCTAACTAGTGAAAACGCACACAGTTCACATTTGTTGCTATATTTTCTCCAGTTAGGTTGCAGTGTAGAGATCAAATGTAAATACAAGAAAGCGGAAAGACAAGACTTTCTTCTTTGTTTTCTGTTTGTTTATTTACACTTTCTTCATGTATTTCTGTGGCTGCTATATATTTCCCAAGAATCCCCCAAACCTGTTTCAGGTAAGATTAGCTCAGACTTGCTTTATTGTTAATGCTATTAGTTGAGGTGAAAACTGTGTATGAAAGAACTAACATTAACATTTTGTCTGCACAACAAGATGGGGTCATCCAGTATGCAACAAACCAGGCCAGTATGAGCTGTAATCCATCACATGAACTAGGAGCTCCTAGGTGAATTGGTACAGAATGACCCTCAAGTATATTGGCAGACTCCAATGCGAAAGTCTGCCCACTGCCTGCACATGAGCCCTGCAGATAAACAGACGCAGAGGTATAAATCAGCCGTCAAACACCACTCCATACTGCGCCACAGCAAGACAGATGTAGATATCATCCACACCAAGCGAACTGGTGTCAGCTGCTGAAGAACGGGTCTTTAAAACAGATAGAAGGAGAGTAAGAGGGGAGAAAACGCTTGAAGAGATTATAGCGAGTTCAGTGGCTGAAAAGTTTAAGGCTGCCAAATGGCTGTGAATGAGGAGGGAAGCAAGCCAGCTTCGATTGGCTCTTTTGTTGTCCTTTTGATTAAAAGGTTTATTTCCATGTATTCCATTCGAAGCAAATGAAAACACTGTGAACAGGCTTTTTTATGGAAGTCTAATGATTGTTTTTTGGTTTTGGTTTGGTTTGTTTTGTTTTTAGGTCAGCAAACAAATTACACTTGGGGAGAAGATTGCTGCTCTGTTTTCTGTTCTGGCCTTCTGGTCTGTTTCAGACCACAAATTGCTAAACAATGAGACAGTAATAAGAGGGTTTTTGCTACCTACTGCTCCAGCACAACAGAACCAATTTCCTGCAACATACTGTTTTACATACACACAATACAAATATATATATATGCTATCTCTGAAAACAACATCCCTATTCCAGTGTTAGTTGCCACTGTTGTTGATACAAGGCACAAGGTTTTTATGAAAGCAAATGAGGCTGATTTTAGAGAAAATGGCAACTTCAGCTCAGAGCATAAACAAGAGTCTGAGCACATGGTGCCAAAACAGGCTGAATCTGTTATAGCTGACGGGCTGAATTAGGCTCCCGGTTTACATCCCGAAGCTTTATTGTCCACAAACACACTCTGATTGGACTGTTTGAATGCCCACATCCAAAAGGCCTCCTCCCTCTCTTCCGATTGGCTGCTGACGGGCAGAGGAGCAGGGTGTTTTTATGCTGTGTTAATGTTATGATTCTCGTGGGTTTTTGACCTCAATCTTCTCTAATCATTTCCAAACATGGAGAAAGATTATGGGGGTATAGATTATGCTTTTAAACAACACGCAGCTGGCTAGTATCAGCAGGACAAAAACATGATGCAGTGCTGTTTTCTAACGCCAGCTAAGAGGCATATTTCTGTAATGCACTGAAAGTGTTGTTTCCCCATTCATTTCATTCTATAGCAGTGTGCAATACAATGACCAGCACTCTAATAAGCACCTTTTTATCTCTTAAATGTAAATGATTTTGTAAGGGAGCCCACATTAATTAATAATTAATTGCTTCTTTTGTCCTATGTGTGAATCTGTCTCAGGCAGACAGCCCCCATCATGCTCAGGGTTATTAGTTTAAACATACATCTGATCCAATAGAATATCCCCATGACTTTATTAGAACAGTCTGGAGAGTGTTAGAGCAGAGAGGAAGAAAAGCTGATTGATTGCAGCACCACAGTGAAAGTCATCCACAAAGGATTAAAAACCCCTTGCTGTGTCAAACCTGCCCCAAAAGTCACAAACGTACACATGTTCTCATACATTTCTGAGGCTTTCTTTTATAAGAGGAGGGCAAATGTTAACATAAACAATGCACCAAAAGTAAGGTTGGACTAGAAGTAAGAACATATTTAAATGAGCATACAGCCACACACATAAAATACAATTCACTTTACAAGATTCTCTGCATCACCCCATGCCATCTCATACCATCTGTAATCTGTAATGCTCCCTGTTGCTTCAATCTGTCCACTGGCCAAACGTGCCTGAAAGCACAAAATCCATGTTATTACTTGCATCTAATAGCTCCTTCAAACTACATGAGGCTGGTGAACAAATGTGTCTATTAATAAAATAGTGCACCTCTATTTAATACTGTGCAATCTAGGGATGAGCAACATGACAATATATACACTGAACAATTGCTTGTATCACAAAAAGACTAAGTTAGACCTATTACAGAGACAAACACAGGTGTGTAGTAACTAATTTGTACATTTGAACTTAGAAATGACGTTTATAACCCACCCTTAGCATGAATAACCCATCCACCGCATCAACAATTCACAAAGGAATTTACCTGTTCTGTTCTATACACCTCATCATGACCTGAGACTGGAAGCCCTAAAGAGTTACTTATTTATCCCAGAGATTGCTTGAGTATTCTGTATTTAACCCATTCACCTGAGTGAAGCAGTGGGCAACTGACAATGATGGCTGGGGAGCAGTGTGTGCGGACAGCACCTTGCTCAAGGGTACCTCAGTGGTGCCACTGGCAGTCCTGGGATTCAAACCCATAATCTTCTGATCACAGGGCCAACTCCCTAACCACCAGGTCACCAGCTGCCCTTAGAGCACTGATCTAAAACACTAGTCTCTGTTCTGATTAGCAGTAACACTGTCCCTAAACACAAACTGACCCAGAAACAGTTCTCCTACTTGAAGATGCTTTGTGAACACAGAATAGGTGAACACAGATTTTAAAGAGCTGTGTGTGGATTGGAACAAGGCTGAAGTGTTTTCCAGCCCTGCTGTGTGGAGGAGAAGCCCTGCAGGTACTGTTGTGGTCTCTAAGCATCGAAAATTGAGAAGCTTTGGGTTTAATTTGTTCTTTCTTGGCAGAGCTGCTGTTTAAATCTCCAGCTTGAGAAGTGGGATAAGATGCACCGCTGTATTTACTGAGCAATTAGACAGCACGAGTGGGCTGGGACTCTAAGGCAGCAGAAGGATTGCATGTATGTTTGTTTTTGTCCATTTTTAGGACAAACACGTCTTAATAAGAACTCCACAAAAACAGGACGAGTCTACAATATTAGAACCAATAAAATCATCCATGTTTTGTGACCTGCTGTCTGTTAACAGCTTCATGTTTCTTGATTGGTAATTGAAAGAACAAAACCTTCTTCGTTGTGGATTCTGAGGTCAGGATTAGGGTTAGGCTTAGAAAATTCTACTTACATACAGATGCTTAATTAATGCACTTGCATATGCATAATAGTTTGACACATATACGTGGCCTCAAGTCCTGACAAGGGATGAAAACAAACGTGTGTGTGTCTGTGTGTGTCAAATGAAAGAGGGTTTACTTAAGCTTATGCAAATGTGAGGAAGGGTCTCTCTCACTCTCTCTTTCTGTCTGTCTCTCAAGCCTTTGGAATTGTAGGGTAGCACACTGTGCATAACACCCACAGTACAAGAAGAACAAACATTTTTCTTCTTATCTCCTCACTGCATGTTTGTTCGTACAGCTTGGTCAATCCATGTCTCTCTCTCTCTCTCTCTCTCTCTCTCTCTCTCTCTTTCTGTGGGTTCCTCTGACGTTACCCGCTCTTTCTCTTTCTACAATCAGTGTTGTAAAGGCAATAAAAAATATCTTCGTCTCTCTGACCTCCGCCCCAGGTCATCTTTCCTTGAACATCTGTCACCCAGAGGTTGTCTGGAGTGCAGCCAGGCAGCCTGGGAAGCCCTGAAGGAAAAAAAAAACTACCACAGCCCCTTTTGTAATGCGTCTCAGTCCCTTCTGCCCCCTCCCTTACCACCCCCTCTCCACAAAAAGAGAAGTGAGAACAACGGCCCCCACCAGAAGAGAGAGAGAGAAAACAGGACTGCTTTGTCCTCAGCCCCCCTTTACCCTTTCCAACGTCCCAGTGAGGTACATGATCCCTGTACTTCTCCCTACTACTGCCCCCCGCCCAACACACACCCTTCATTCACACCCCAAGAATTACCACCAGTGGAGGCTAGACAGTTACTGGTGTTAGGGACATACCGCAGTATAAAAACCCAATGAGTGAAACTATAATTAATGACTGTGTACGATTACTGACTTGTTGAAAAGTCAGTACAGTCTCCCCACAAAACATGCGCAACACTTTTACACATCTCTTTAAAACATACAGGGCAAAAAGGGTTCTTGGAAGTGATTCCAAAGAAGAACCACTAATGAACCTTTCAACTGAGTAATCATTTTTTATAAACGAGATACGCAAATACAAAAAAAAACATTTGAAAGTTTTCATAGAATTTGACGTCCAAGCCTAGATCCATATCAACACCTTTATTTTCAAAAGCGCAAACATTATCAGAACAGTATTAGTGCTGGTGATAATGTCAAAACTTTTTGGTTTAAGAGAAATACACATTTAATGAAATGTCTATCAATAGAAAACCTGTATTAACCAGTATATCAGCACTGTTTGAGAATGCCAGATATCCTATAGCTACAAGTTAAAGTTCTATTTGGAATGTTTCAAAAACTCATTTTTTACTAAAGTCCATTCAAATTTTACTAAAAAAACTACCATTTTATTCTGAAAATGTAAAAACTGCTAGGAAATACCACACCATGCCTAAAGACTCACTCATCAAGCCACCTATGCAAAGTCCTCCAGTCTATTTTTGTGGGAGGTAAAGCAACTTTAAAAGGGAGCATTAAGCCAGCAACCTTTCACCTGGCAGACGCACATTATACTTGAACTAAGAACTGAAAACTTCACCTTGGCCTATTTACTTGCGCTCATCGCTGCACTTCCCTCTACTGTCTCTGTCTGTGGGTGGCGGAACACACAGAGACGACCGCAAACCTTTTGTCTAGTCTTTTACATGTGGGGCAAAGCATCTTCTGTACTGACAACCTAACATGCAGCGTAAACAGATGAATAACCTCTGGGTTTCTTGTTTCTTGTATTATCAGCATCATATGTTACTTCAATAGAGGCGTGTTCTCTGGAACAGAACAATTCTATGTTTGTGTTACAGAAATGTTAGCTAACAGTATCACTAACAAAAGCAACTTTTGAACTCCTAAAACATAATGCAACATCACCCGAGTGCTAGATCACTTCATTATCTGAACTTTAACACACCGAAGAGGGAACAGTCAGCTAACACATTCAATTCTCATCTCCTTTTGTTGGTGTTTTTCTAATCCATCAGTCTTCATCCATCCTTGTTAATTTATTACAGCAGTAGGGTGTAAACTGCAGCAGAGGCAGATGTTGGGTCGATCCCCATTACACTTCATATCTAACCAAGTGTGAAAGCCTAATTAAGGTAACCTGCCTGACACCGCTCATGTTCATCCGACAGATGTTCCGGTCCAGTGTGTGTGTGTGTGTGTGTGTGTGTGTGTGTGTGGAAGGTTGTGTAAAATGGTACAAGTATGGGACATGGGTCAGGTACATGTCTGAAAGTAAATAAGTGTCTGTGCTATGAGCAGGCTGTGCAGACATATTGCCATTATCATACCACCAGGGTTTTCAATTAACTCTTTGAACTACGATCACCACATATGCTAGTTCTCTGGTTCCAACCATATTTTGGTGTTTTCCTGGCTGCTATGTGCTTGATCCTGCGATCAACTAATTAACAAGCTGTCCCGAGTTTAAGTGTGTGTTAGAGCAGTGAAAACACTACATTAGTATAGACAGGGCCAGGGGTACTTCAGGACCAGGACTGGAAGTCACAAACATGTCTTAAAGTGAAAGTACAAATCTGTGACCACACACTGGGTACCAATAATGCTGGGACACAAAAACTGTGAAAAATAAATAAAAAGGCAAAATTATTGATAAATATAGATAAACGTTGATTATTCAGTGTTTTAAACTAGTGGTGTTTTGCATTAATGTCCAGTAAAACCTAGAACATGTTTGCCATCCATTCCATTTTTGCCAAAAAGGGCAACAAAACCGTTTTAGGCCAAAACAATGCCTTATTGAACATTTTCTCTCTCATCAGCAGTCATGATTGCTCATGCTTTGTTTATTCTGATGGCATTTTTCCCATTTAGCCAGTCACAGTCACTCACAGCAGCGGTTCCCAAGCCCAGCCCTGGACACACACTGCCTGGCGTACAGGGCCGGCGTGTCCAAAACTCCACCACAACAACCCCCACTCCCGCGAAATTTGATTGCCACCATCTGATGCCCCCTAATGCCAACGATTCAGAGCACTGCCAAGCGCTGCCTGTAAACGTGACAATGGCCACAGGAATCAGAATCACAGTAACAGGTTTTTCAAACATTAGGAAAGAAACAACATGTTAATGATCCCCCCATAAAATCTTGACCCGCACCCCATCCTGTCAAAGTAGAAGTAAAATCTTAACAAAAAATTCATTATGTCTGGACTGAAGCTCAAGTGGCAGAATTCTGTTGTCTCTAAAGGAATGATGCCATTGCCTCTCCATTACCTGTTACCACCCACACAACAACAAAAATTGTGACTGGTCTGAAGCAGGGAGCAGCAAAATTCTGTTTTGCCTAAGGCTGCAAAATGTCATGCGCTGGCACTGCCTGCATATTTGACTGCTTTCACCACTTCCAACACACCTAAGCCAACTTATCAGCTCTGTAACTATTCCTTGGTGAGTTGTAGAGGGTGTGTTAAAGCAGTGAAAGCACTAAAATGTGCAAGGCTGTGAGCCCCCTGGACCAGGGATGGGAAATACCGACTTGCAGGCTTCCTGCTGCTGTGTGTAAATGAAGTCAGGACTGGAATGTCGCATCATACAGAAGTCTATTCTGTCCATTAATAAAGTGCTACAGCTGGTCTAATCTGCGGCCTGTCTTGATTCACATCCTGTAAACCTATATAACAAGTTAGGGCAAGTTTAAACCAAACGTTCTAATATAACTAAAGCAGTTATGAAATAAAACCACAAAGAGAACTCGCTGGTGCCATCATCCCCACCATCTTGGCCCCAAAAGGTCTACGTAGTCACTGTGCTGTTAGAAATGGCAGCCAAGTATTAGTGATGTAATTTGTTCCTCAGAAGTCTTTTATAATTATACCACTCAGACCAACAGTGTCAGAGCAGCTGTGTGAGCTACATTGTCCTTTATTCAAGAAGAGAGAGTCTAGGGCCAGTGACGGCCAGATGACACAAGGCTCTGATGATTCGCTTTGCTTGGCGGCAGAATAGCCTGCATGCCAGGCCGACCCACATGGTGGAATAAGTGGCATTCATATCCAGCTGCCGCAGTGGGTCTTCCTCCTACAGGACGGTTTTTTCCCATGGGTTCAGAGCCAATCTCAGACATGATCTCCGTGTGCGATCTCTCAACCTTTAGTCAGAGTGATGCTGGTACCATCAGCATCTCTGAATCATGAAACACGAGTGACTCGCCTGTCTTTCACAAAGCCACTCACCCACACAGACATACTCACTATCTGACAAACATGTAGGTCAGTGTCTTTTAAGAGCATCCCAATCCCTTCGCTTGTTCAGCCCATCTGCCAGGCCGGAGGTTTACAACACAGGCTAGACAGGGTCTTTAAGGTCAGAAACAACCATCCTGTACACACTGCAAACACCATTGAATTCTACACTAAACAAGTGACAATGTTACACATTCAAAATCCTGTACACACTGCAAACACCACTGAATTCTACACTAAACAAGTGACAATGTTTCACATTCAAAATATATCTCACAATTTCACATTTTAAAACTCTACAACTGACAAACCTACACACCTTCTCTCCTCTTGTTGGCAGTTGCTGTTAATGGGAGCCACTATTGTCTCAAGTGCTTAAAAGCAACTGTTGAAAAAGCACAGGCTCTCCACTAAGAGCAAGCAGACAATGGCACGGCGCTTGTCATTTGCATTGTATTAATTGGGTGATTTGACCCAGTAATGGAATGCAGCGGGGAGAGTGTGTGGCATGTGTTTGGATGTGCAGTGTGTGTGTGTGTGTGTATGTGTGTGTGGGCGGTGTGTGTGTGGGACAGTCACTCTGTGAATGAAGCACTTAGGAAGACAGATTGGGGAGGGTGGGGGTGTTCTTTAAGGGAAGCAATTGTTTGGCTGAAGAATTACTGTCTGAAAACTACCAGGGATTTGATGTGAACCATTTATCGTTAGCAGCTGATGAATGAGGGACCAATAAAGAATACGATATTAATGACACGGCTTGTTCCATCTTGGGGTTTTGTTAAAAAAATGAATATATATATCAAATCTATATTTTACCATCAGCACAACCAGATAAATACTGAAATAAACTTCACTATTTTTACAAAAGTGAGTAAAGTTGATCATATTCTGGTATTGAGCAATTGTTTGATAAGTTGTCTCTGGTCGTCCGCTCCCATGTGTGATTTCTCAGGCTCGTTTTTTTTTTTCTTCTTTGCCTTGGTGGCTGTGTGAATTGCAGTAGAGTGCAGTTTTTTGCTTTCAGATCCTGGGAGATTAATCCAGCTTTTTTCTATATATTAATATTTCTATAGTCACTGTGCTTTTCAAAGAAAAAAATTGGGGCTTTAACAAAATGACAAAGCCTTCACTTCTGACTTGAATACCAACACCACAAACAAATGTGTATTCAAAGTAATCGGTCCAGCCCTACATACTTGTAATATCCAAAGCAGAACAGGCACATAAATTAAGCAAATCTTCTTAATGTGAGTGGGGTTGATACCAGTTTACAGGAAAAAATGCCAACATTGCTCCCTGACATCATCCAAACTTACTGGTTCTTCAGTTATAGTCACTAAGTTGTCATTTATATGTAGTTGAAAGACACATTAAAGAAGGTGAACAATTACAGCCACTAAATCACCAGTATTTCTGAAAAACTGCAGAGTGCAGCAGTATCTGGATTAATGTGCCATTGTCTAGAATTTAGGCTGCTAGGAAGTGACAGTAAAAAAAGACACAGTGAAGGTGAAACAGCGAGCAGTCACTGCTGACATTTTCATTATCGCTGGTGAAATGATGTTGTGATGAAAAATGTTACGCAGGGTATTGAAATGTGGGATAATTACACTGACAATGACATTTATGACATCCGGCCCATTCCTGCATGATGGGCTGCAGTTCTGCATGGCATGGTATGGAAAGGTATGGAAAAAATCACCCACTACCATCTGGGACAGCACACATGGCAAAACACTAAGAGCTCCTCAGGGCTGAATAAACTCTTCCAGTGGTTGGCTGCACTTGAACACTGTGGGTGCTGGTTCTGAAGCTGCAGACTGAGTTTCTAAACTCCACATTTATGGCAGAGAGATACTGAACAGGACACATGTTCCTTCAGCACTGCAGATCTCCATAAACTCAGTGTTCACGCCTAATCTGTGTGTGTGTGTGTGTGTGTGTGTGTGTGTGTGTGTGTGTGTGTGTGTGTGTGTGTGTGTGTGTGTGGTGTATGTG
>JBBPCW010000127.1:11689714-11723210 GCA_037974425.1 Phenacogrammus interruptus
AGACAGACAGACAGACAGACAGACAGACAGACAGACAGACAGACAGATAGATAGATTTTTAACACCATTCAGGTCACACTGGGGCAAGAAAAAAATCATGGTCAAAGACTCTCAGAGAATGGTCAAGCCTCATTTTCTGTTAATATCATGTGAGATATCAGTGGCAAATCTGTGGAAGACTCACACGGTGTGCCACGTGTTGATATGTGAATGAGCCTCTGTCCCTCTCTCTTGAAGCTTCAAACATGACCCAGCAGAAAGAGTCCTCTTCTTTTCTCAACACTAAATGGCTCTCACAAAGCCAAGCACTGGAAAGTATCGCCTAATGAGGACCACCAGGCTGAATGCTGAATGTTATTGGCATTTAACACATGAAAACCCAGCACTCTATATGAATGTGCAGTAATGGTGGAGATCAAAGGACTTGGATGACTCTTACCTCCGTGAAAACTTACTTTAGTGTGCAAACACTCTGATGTGCATATTTTTGGTCCCAGATAAAACACATGGAATTATGCAGTAAACAAACCAGAGCACGTTTTATAATATGTGTACCAACATTACCATAACTGCTACCACAACTGCTGGTCCCAAACACACGAAGAAGGCCAGAAATTCCACTAATGAACTCTTGACGAAGAACACCTGTTAATGAAATAGGTCGATAGCTCATGAATTTGATTAAAACAAATCATCATCAGAGCAACAGGTGATGTTTTCAATATTATTCTACAATGTAGCCAATAATAAAAATAAAGAGAATTGTTGAATGAGAAGGTGTGTCCAAACTTTTGACTGGTACTGTAAGTCAGCAAGCTTTTTCATTTATCAGGCTGCCAGTGGGTAGATTGACATGTCAGATATATTACCCGCGTAATTAGTGAAAGAGAAATAAACCAATGACACTTTGATTAACAAGGGGTGGGACCAGTCTCATGAGAAAAAATAAACCGGCAAATCACTGGCTGTGCACACGAACAGCAGCATAACTAGTGGATTTGTGCAGAGGATAGACTAAGGCAGCTTTAAACAAGGAGTCTTTACTGAGGGAGTCACTACAGAACCTTTACACAGAAAGTAAAATAAAAGTTCATATGTTTGTTAAACACAAACTTCCCTTTAAAAGCTTCAGATGTCTGTATTTAATCTAGAATTGCCAAAAATGTTCATTTGCAATGTCAGTAGCTTTGCATAGGTCCAACTGCTTTACTTGGTGAATGGATAAAATGCAGAGGAAGAATTTCGTGCTGTTCACACTGTGTGCTGTGGTGTGTTCACATATGACAGAATGGTCAATTTACACTTTTACACATACTACTAGAATTCTATAAGGGTGCTCACAGCATTAAACTGAGGTGCATATAAGTCTGTTCTTGTTTTTTTGAGAGACATGGGGAAATACTGTAGAAGGCCTGGCTCTACTAGTCATGGTTTTCTACTAGTCATATGTTTTTGTGGGTGTTTTGTTTTATGCTTGAGTTAGCACTGTGTTTCAGCAGCCCTGGTTCAACGTTTAATTTGTTGCCGAAAAGCACACAGCAGTTCAAACTAGTCTTGGCTGCTTGTCTTACAGTACAATGTCATGGTGCCCAGCCTGGGTCAGATGAGTCAGTAACCCTAAACTGTAGCACAAGTCAATTGCCTAGCACAAGCCTGGGTAGCTGATCAGCTTACAGACGATCAGTAACTGAGTCATTAGGCTAAAAGAAAGAAGCTGTGCTAGGCTGAGCAGTGCACATCAATAACCTCCACAGAACGCCCGAAGAGGAAGAAGCCACAGAGACTACAACACAGAGGAATAAAAGAAAAGACGGGAGAAGCTACTACATTTTTCATATCACCGCCTGTTTGATTGCCTCCCTTGAACTTTGTGGAAGCTCAGTGATGAATCAGCACCCTCAGCTTTGCCAAGGGTGCTTCACAATCCCCAATACTGCTTCTGTTCTGGAGCCGTTCAGGGGATCAATGCAGTACAAGCCAAATGTTCTGCTGTGCTTTGAGCTGGTTAATACAACCCCACTTCCAACACAGACCTCCAGTTCTGAGCTGCTCTGATTTTATTCCTTGGGTTTCACAGAGGCTGCATGCGGTCGATGCTGCACTGAGCAATATACTGCTCTGATCGGCGCAAAATGTAAAATGGCCCATAAAGCAATTATGGCCACAGGACTGGTATTGGTGGTACTGGAAGGTACAGTGTACTTAACACCAAAAGGAAAAGAGTATTTCAGCTCTGTTAATTCAGTTTAGCCATTAAGACCATGAGAACACAATGCAAGTTCACAATCTCATGAAAGAAATTCTCAAAACACACCCCAAACACTTTCTAAAAATGTCACTCCCCAAATCACCCACTCCTGGAGGAGCTGTAATAAAGCTACAGTCAAGTGAACCTTGTAAATAATTGTACAGTACATGTACACAAAGCTCCTACAGAAAGAATATTTAACACTAGCCGATGAGATGACATCTGCAAGACAGTAAATATAATAAATACAGGTGATAAACTATAGAACACACTGTTCAATGACCACACCTTTAATTACAAGACGATGTAAACTTAGGAACCAAAACACATTTTAATGGAGTTATATGTGAGTGACACAGAGGATTAGTGGGAGTCTCTGCAAATATGTCAGAAAAAGGTACCATCCCAGTAACTTTTAAGGACAAATAATGTAATGTGTTTCCTTAAAGGTTCAACCTGGTCATGTTGACGGTGGATATTTGTTACATTTTTAAAACAAAAAAGTGTTTGTTTGTGTGTGTGTGTATTCACAGTGTTCTTATATTTATTTATATATACACTCTGTGTACATATATATAAAATCAGGAGAGCGTTTCTACCCTGAAAAGCACTAAATGTGATCTAGGCAAGCACTTTCTTCTCTTGATTAGTGTGGGTGAGAGAGGGGGAGATAAAATTATATTGCTGGTAAATATGATGTGGAGGCTATTGGTTAATATAATCACAAGAATATTTTCTGCAGAGTAGGTGTGTTCATTCTCCTGCTGAAAGAAGCCACTGCCATAAGGGAATGCCATTATCATGAAAGCGTGTACTTGGTCTGCTCCCCTGGTGCTGCGCTGCTGGCTGGCCACTTGCTCGCACTGTGTGGAGTGGTGTGCTCCTGCGTAACTATAAGGGGCCACTTTCCTTTGCTTTAACATTTAGGTACGTATTAAAGTAACATCCACGTGAATGGCAAGACCCAAGGTGCCTCTGCTGGCTTGCCTTTCCACAGAAATAGCAATCTGATATTATTTCTTCTCTATGTAAGCAACACACATACACCCAGCCATCCACAAGAATATGTGATTCATCACACCAGGCCAGTTTCTTCCATTAACTCATGGTCCAGTTCTGACGCTCACATGCTCACTGTAGGCACTTTTTAACGCAGCCCCATGCTGAGCGTGCTGCGATGCTCTGTGTGTTCTAACACCTTTCTATCACAGCCAGCAGGATTTTCTTCAGCAATTTGGGCTACAGTAGCTCTTCTGTAGGTTAGAAGCAGATGGGCCAGCCTTCCCTCCTCATGTTCATCAGTGAGCCTTGGACACCCATGAGTCTTCCTCTAGTGATCATTATACAAATTAAAAGTATTAAATTGTGTCATAAATTGTGTTGTCTTTAAGATGTTTTACATCAAAAGAACAAAAATACATTTATTTAATTTGATATTTTTATTTGATCCAAATAAATTTCTGTTGTATTTAAAGATAAATTGCACTAAAATGTTTCGATTTTGCCTCAACAGTTGAGTTAAGAAAGTCTTTGTGTGCTGATTGTGTCTAAATGAATGGCTAAATGTTAAATTAGGTTAATAACAATTTAACCACACATTTATGTGTAGTTAATTGTGTATATACATACACATGTAGGTTTATATTTCCATACATATATATTTGCTACAACAAATGTCTATTTTTATATTATTATATCGTTTGTAGAGTGTGCTTTTTACACTGTTCTGTTGTGTGTAGTTTTTTTTCTATTGTTTTTGCTGCTTTTTACATACTACTTTCTGCCATACCAATGTAAATTCTAATAAAGGTTTATCTTATCTTATGTTTTGGGGTGGTGGCCTAGTGGCTAGGATACTTGCCTGTGGACCAAGAGGTCATGGGTTCCTCTCTTCAGCACCACCACTGGGTTCCTGAGCAAGACCCTTAACCCCACGTTGCTCCAGGGAGACTGTCCCCTGTAGGTAGGGAATGGAAGTCGCTTTGGATAAAAGCGTCTGATGAATGCTGTTAATATAAATGTAAATGTAATGTTTTGAGTAGAGGCAGTTCGGCCCATTAATTCTACAGCACTGCACACAGTTCTCTGTAGTTATTTCTGCTGCAGTGCTGTGTAGCTGTCATACCAGTAGCTTGAACCGAGTGTCTACCGCGGTAGCTGACTATGGATCCATGCTCCGTAATCTAGCAAATGCATTAGTCTTACTCGCTCTCAGACTGCAAAAGAGGAACTGCTAGAGTCTCAGCTCATTGTTGCTTGCGTATGTGTTATTTGATAACATTTGTTTGGTACACTTTGAGATTGTTAGCTTGAAAGTAAAACTTGTGATGTGATACACCATGACACTCGGGGGTCAGCGTAGCTGCAGGGTTTTACTAAAATCAGTCAGAGGCTCATCTGATTTCACTAGTCTCTGGTGAGTTGAGATCCAGCTTAGTCGGGAATGAAAACCCGAAGCCAAAACCTCCTTCCTTTCTCAGGCATCAACAGTATGGCACGATAAGTGTAAGTGACCTTGCCTCAAGCTAAACTTAATCTTAGAAGACTCTGGACTGGGACTAACAAGCCAGCTGACGGCTCAGCCCAGCCTGTGTAAATACAACCCCTGTCAGATAAACACACTCCGCTCCACACATCTTCACAGAGGACCTGAACCCAAACCGCAGTCAGACAGCGATGGCGTGTAAAATGGTCGAGTAAAGCAGCTTGCAGGGTTCAGTTACAGCACAGACAGCTGTGTGTAGGCAGTCTGTCTTAGAAAACATGGGAGCGGTGACACTATGATCTCACATCAGAGAGGAGACCGCTGCTAGGATGGGTTTATTAATAATACACTGCCTCCAATATGAGAAAACTCCCTCCCAACACATAGAAGGAAACAAATCAGATGATGAAAGACCCTTTGGTTCAGCGTTTCTTTAGAATAGCCAAATAACCAAAACTGGACCTCTGCCCCGACAGCTACAACTCAAAAGCACAGCGTTCTACAAACTCAGGGTGAGACAGAAGTTCAAATACAGAGCTGCATGACTGAAACACTGAGCTAAGGCTGAAACATTATTTCAGCAGACAGCACCCATTTGGAAAAAGAGTAAATATAACAATATTACAAATAATTACAATGATTTATCTTTTTTTTCATTGAGGTAAAATGACATGCAGTAGTCTTAAAGGTTCCCACGGCCCTTGGCTTAGATGGTTTTAGGAAAAAGCTTTCATTTGTATACACTGCGGTTATCAGCAGGGTTTCCTGAACGCATCTTAGTGCAATGATTTTAACACTATGACGAAAACAGGGCCCTCATCCGTAGAAGGCTGCAGGTTTTTATTCCAAATAACCAAAACACCGCACTTGCTTGACGAATGAGATCAAGTGATTAAATAAGTGCTCTTCTGCTTGAGCAGCAAAACCTGCAGGCTTTTAAGGGTAAGATTGTTAAGATTGTTTTACAGCCTTATATTACTTGAAGGTCCTTCACTGGTTTAGAACAGTTGTTCATGCTCACACATCTCATTCCTCAGAGAGATTTTAAAATAACAGTATCACCAGTGATTATTTTAAGAAACCAAAAGTGGTCTCTCTAAGACCAGTGTCTCCAATGAACCCATTGTTGTATAATGGTGAGACATACAAAGAAATATAACACGGATAGGTTAGAACAACTTTTTATTATTATGTCACTTTTGCTCAAACTCATCACAGACTGCAGGGTAAAATGATCAGATTAACTAACAGCTAAATCCAACTTCATTCAACAGTCATCACTGAAAATGCCAGATTATTACAAAGTATGTACAGTTTTTCTGAATTGTTCTTCTCACCAGCACTTCTTAGTCTTATTCACAAGGCATCTTGGAGTACTGGTACAGCTTCAGGCAGGTAATAAGATACAACAGCAACGATCTGACTCTGGGTTTATATTCTTACTGTGAGATGCTCTGTGAATACGACCATTACACTTTCCATCAGTCCAACAAAATGAGCAGCAGACACAGGTAAATGGGACTGTCTTACCTCTTCGTCTATCAGGCACTGTGACATGGGTGCATAACATGCAACACAGCAAACACATGCCAGCACATGGGGAGAGAAAGGAGAACTATAACACACAGTGTAAAGTATTTAGAGTCAATGAACACTGCACTCTTTTCTGATAGTTACAGACCAAAGAAATCTTAAAGAATAATAGAAGGTAATTTAAAGGCTTGTTTATGTATTAAATATTGCTTATATATAACTTTACCAACATCTTTAAGCCTTTTTGTATTGTGCCCTTAAAAACAAGCTGAAATACCACAATGCAAATGAATCTCTTCATAATGCTCAGTGTACACCTGGAATTAGGTACTTAACTCAATCAAAGCACAGCATTTAAAATACAGCTTCAGTCAAATAAACACTGCACTCCCCTATTTGGGATTCAGATACAGTATCTATTCAGTGGCCAAGTGACCAGGTTATGGCATCAGTCTATTTATCCCTAAAGGCCAGAGAACACTGAAAGAACAAACACTTACATTCAATTATTTGCAGTCAGCCTTAGAACGTCCTGAAAATGCGCTTACAAACCAAATGAACAGCATCCTAGATTATTTCAGCACCCCATACACAGACATAAAACAGCAGGCAATGAGTGTTTTTGTTTGTCTGGTCGGTGTACTCTGGCCTTTATACAGAACATGGCAAATGCAACCACATAAACTTTCGCAATAGCTTCAATCACAACCTAAAACCAATCAAATAAATATCAAATACAGTCAGTGTGCAACATATTTAAATATAACATATTTAAACTGCATTCAAACACTGTGTCTGGATATAGCTGGATATAGTGTAACTGGGTCAAATGTTCGGTTCCCCAAAAGAGACTAGACAAGACTCTTTCAAGCATGCAAGAAAATAAGTCCAATAAAACCATGGCCGCCTGAAATACTTCCAACTACTTCACACATGTGAGCGTCAACTAAAACGTATAGTTTTCACATGTGCACAGATTGTGAGGTTGTTCTGGTTGTGTGAAATCTATTCAACTTCAAATTTTTACCATTCATTCTTGGCCTCAGTTGAAACAGAATTAACTTGAGCTTGACTGTACATGTACGACAAAATCAGTCCATTAATGCTTACTGTTCAAACGTTTTAAACATCTACAAATAAAACAAAACAGGGACTTCACTTCTCAAATGCCTTCTGAAAAGATTTGCAGCCACAATTTATCAGTATGATACATGGATGAGTATTCTCAAAGAAAGTTTAAAAAATAAAAAAATGCCAGACCGTGCATCCAGGGAACCATTCCTCCACCTGAGGTACATTATGCAGTCTTGTGGCAAGTCACTGTTAATAATGAGAATGATCATTAGACGTTTAGCTACAAAACTCATCCATAAACTCAAGTTTAATTAATTGGCTATAGATTGGACCAACCAGCTAAACTTCACAAAAATATTTAGCAATCCTCAGTTTTAACTGCAAAGGCTTGCAAGAATAAAAAAAAAAAAAACTATTTCTACTTTTAGAGAACATATTGTGCTTGAGAACTGATACACACTGCTATATTTTTTGTTTTTAATGTGACTGTGAAACATAATTCCTAATATTAATAGTCTTTACATTATGACAACCATCATTTTAAAATGACGCTGTATACTCAGGCCAGGATAAACCAGCTTCTTATGTTTAGTGACACGGAGTGGATTCAGTGTTTTCCTAAAGTCCTTTGTTACACATGCTAATACAGAATTTGCCAGGAAGTGTTTTGAACTGAATCTGAATTAATCCTACACCAGGAGAGGGAACTGAGGGAAGCTGAATTCCAACACCTAAATTGATTCTGGCATGTTCCAGAAAAAACCCACCAAAGCCTCCACAACCAGAGGTCCCTGCTGTTTTCCACACGTTCAGACGTTCAGTACAAAGTCTAAAATGAACTGGTTACTTCAGATTTGAAGTTGCAGGTTTTAGCCACTACATTTAACAATACGAAGAGATCATTATAACTGACCACTCTTTAGAATACGGTGATTTGTATAATCACACTTCCCCGTGTTTTTTTCCCCCCTAGTTTGGCCAAGAAATGTACGAAATGCTAAAGATAGAACTTGTCTATAATAAGTCATTTGGGTAAACTGTGATTTCTAACAAGACACCACATTTTTCTATGCTGACTTGTTAGGAAATTCTATGGATTTCATGTTTAAGCAACCATAAGTTATTTGTTTAATGATTTGAACAAATTGTTGGTTCTGTAAGGAACTGTACTGCCTCTCAGAATTTTCATCCAGGAATTTGAATGTTTGCGCCTTCCAGCACAATGATATAAGCCCTCAGAGGAAGTATTATTGGAACATGCATTATCAACTTATTTCTGAGGCTTATCTCGTGTTTGTGGCAGCTGAATCCATGCATTCCTACAGTTTTGAAAGGCCTGACAGGCCGTTGTATAAGTGCGCTTTGAGGCGGACCCACTCGGCCAGCCCCTGAGCCGTGCTTTTCTCTTGTGTGAGTGTGTGGACGGCTCGCTTCAGCTTCTCCTCGTTGCGCTCCAGATAACGCAAACCCTCTGCCTGCAGCTGGTTCAGTTTCTCACTGCGGCTCTCATCCAGAGCCACATCCTCACTCATGTATGGGTTAAAGCGGAAATACGTGTGTGGAGGCAGCAGGGCATCCAGCATAGTGTGCACCTCTGAGGGAGTGAGAAAAAAAGACCAGTGGGAGAGAACCAGACAAAAACAAAACATGAGTCAGTGGGGCGGAATACATTTATTTTTTTATCATTTGATCAAAGCTCAGTAATTAAATTACTATGAAAATTCCGCAAAATTAAGATCAACAACTGCTCCATACTGTTCCCAAGTAATTTTACATAACACCTCTTTACATAGCTCCTAAATACTCTTCTGCACACTTTGTGACTAAATAAACTCTCCATGAGGCTTCAATCTCTGCTGGAGCTACCAGAAAACGTTTACTAATCTATTTTGCAAAAAACATTCCAAATGTGACAACCACCATTGTAAAACGACAGCATTTCTGGGTATTGCTAGGGCTGTCTGGGGTCATTTGCCTTTTCACTGCGGTAAATTTTAAGAGGAAACCTGTTTATTACCTGGATAATAATAATGACTGACAGTGAGCCATACAAGATACACAATGCAGTAGTTTCTCAGCCATGAACAAAACCTAATGCTGAACTAATTTTCAGTTTCAGTGCAGAAATTCAGTTTGGTCTAAGGTATATGGAAAACTGAACCTGTGTTTATGTATATGGCCTCCTTTCAAACTGCTTTGAAAATGATTTTCAGAACACTGCTTTCAAAATATTCAACAAGCCTTTTCGCATATTTTGTGAACAAATACTGTTACATGACTGACATCCAGCTCCATATTCATAACAAAACAGTTTATTGTGTAACATAGATGTTGACATTTTTTTGCTGTAGTACTCTAATGAGTACCTACATTAATTAATGAATTGTTTCACAATAGGGCTGTAACGATACACGAAACCCATGATTCGGTTCGTATCATGATTTTTTACCCCTAATTCGGTTCATATCACGATTCTTTTGGGGGGAGGAGGATAGTACTGCCTTGTATTGATGGGCACTGCAGTTCTTTTCAGGTGTACTGAATCACTAGAATCGGTTCACTTGAAATATTTGTTCACCCAATCACCAAATCATTCAATGCTTGGCGGGAGGAGCAACTCTGACTTCCTGAACTGATTTACGGTTGAACAGTTCATTTCACGGATTCCAGGACCGGGAGACGAGAGTGTTGTGGCTGTGTTGCTTTGACAAACAAAAAAATAAACTTGTTTATAAATCATGATGTTTTATGTGTCCTGTTCGATGGTATGCTATTTAACTGGTCTACTCGACAAATGGGGGTCAGTGAGTGATTCATTCACTGAACGTATACCCCACAGTACTTTCAGTGAAGGATTCACACTGAACGTGCACCATTACCTCAAAAATTGTCACAATGAATCATGCATTTTCTCAAAATGCGGGTTTTATACACTACTTGTTACGTGCTGTGTCCTACCGTTCGTGAATTGTTGCGGTGGCAATTTAGTAGAATTTTAAAAATGTTACACTTGAACACAACGCAGCTGGTGAGTCTCACTCTCTTCTCATTATTGCCAGCCTAACGTTTGAAGTTTGTTTATGTGGAAACTAAATCTGTTAAAACAACGGAGATCATTGGCTGCCATGAAAGGGACTCAGGGGAGTGTAGTTCACTGAGTGATTCGTTAATTCAGTCTGCCCCTCCCTCTCTCACTCCCTCATAGCTCTGCTGACAGCTCAACTGAACTGAGAAACGAACAAATCACTTGAGGAAGTGATTCGGTTCGGTATGTTCCTTTAAAAGATTCGTTATTTTGAACGTATCATTCGCGAATGACACAACACTAGATCTGAACGGGAAGGAAAACTCCGGGAGTTGGAAGAGGCGTGTCACAATTTCGTTTTCGTATCGCATATCGTAACAGCCCTAGTACACACCCAAATTCACTGCACTGCAACCATTACAACACCCCCCAAGCCCACCCAGAATTTTGGTTGGTGCAGAAGCAAAGCTCCACGGACCGGCAGGAACCATATTTTAATTATTATTATTTCATTTTTTTGTTAAGGTTTTCCTTTTTCTAAGTAGTGGTGGTACTTAGAGATCCAGTATGAAAATACTCAATTTAGGTAAGCATTTGCGCAGTGAAGTGATAACTGGTGTGTTCATTTGTCGTATCACGTACACCAATTCTTGCTTGCGTGCTGCTTATACCAATCCTGTGTATATGGTTGTTCTATATGAAAGCGATATACTATATGACTCTTTTTTACATTAACATTTAGCTGTTTGTATGACATAATATATGGTTATATATTACCATCAAACACACAGACTGTGTGTGTATTTGCAGGCATGCATGTGCAGTGTTGCATAGCCAACATTCTCTGAACCGGGAGGGAGAAATCCAGGCTGTTAATCCAAGACTTATAAATAACCTCCATCCATGATTAAACCACAGCCCTGTTTAATCCTAAGTGGAAGGCAGAGAGAAGGCGTGGCATCACACACGTACATGTGCGTGCACACACACACACCTGCAAATAATCTCTTGTGCTACATATTAAACTTGTAACTGATGTAGACCCACTGACTCATTCAAAATTGAGCAGTAGCTATAAAACCCTGACATCCTTCCATGTCCTCTGCCAATATTTCTGCATATTAATACTCATATGATCTTCCTATCTTCCTATTATTAAAAACCTTGCACACAGGGAGATTTCCACACACCATTTCTAAGCCACTAAGCGCATTTATCAAACTCCCGAACACCCGGCAAAAAGCTGAAAGTAAACGTGACAGGCTACACGCTACATTTGGTTTGATGAACACACTACATTTTTCTGAGCTCCATTTGTTGAGATCAGTGATTTTTCAGATGTGACTGTAAACATAAGAGTCACACTAACTTTTAAAGAATCACACATTTTCCTTACATACCCATAAATTAGTTCAAGGCTATCGTTACATTTACAAAGATGATCACCCAAATTACAAGCACACAAACACAAGAAAAGACATTTGGACACAAGCACATCTCCACCCACCTTCTGTGTCTGTAGCGCTGCTGATGACGTTGGTCAGTTTGGTCTTCAGGCTGGTATAGGTGGCGGTGTTCTTGCTGGGAGTCTCAAAACGGCCTGTACCAAGAGAGATCACACACTGCAGAGGGGTGCCTGGCCACAGACACTGGCATTCATGGATCGCCAGAGCTGTTGGATTGTTTATCAGCAAACCACCATCCTAGAAATAATAATAGATAGTGTCAGTGATCTATATTTACTTCCAACACATACTTTGGTACCTTGAAAAATCATTATGACTCACTGCTGAAGGAATAACAAACAGGCAAAGCATATAACCAGATAGACTGAGATATTGAGAAAGTAGTCCATATACATAAAGGATACATAGTTATTTATATGATGTGTAAGGATATAAATATATATATACACAGTTTGCTTAATGTAGAGTCCACAAGAAAAGATATGGTGGGACAGCTTTTGTCTCTTTTTACAGACATGCTTTTTTAACTTGTTTTTTTATATTACTTGTATTAAAAAAACAAACAAAAAAAAACCAAATAAAACTTGTTTTTTCACTCCCAGTGAAGCTGTTAGAGCTGCATTTAATGTGTAAATGCTGCTACACAAATAAAGCTTAGAGCTGTAATAATCACAGGTTATCCATCTGATAGGAAAACTATGATGATTGCTATACATGTATACTTAAACAAACACACAAAAAACAATAATCAGAAATTCACTCACACATTCATGTATATTAAATATTAACTTTCATTCATCCAGTCTTTCAGATCAGCACTGTGGGAAGATAATACATGACTAATTTCTTCCTAGTTCTGTGAAAATAAGATAAAGAAACCAGTGGGCTTTATAAAAAGGCTTGGTACTGGGGGCGGGGGGCTGCTTCAAACGACAAAGTAAGGTCCCTCATTAGTGGGGTGAAGGCTGCAGGCAAGCCCCCCCTGCATTTGGGAGGTTTCTATAAGTTCTATGAGGGGACTATGAGTGTCTGTGTTTGGAGGGAGGAGGGGAAAAAAAGGCCTGGGCCTCTTGGGGTCTCAGCATCATCTTTAGGCACCATTTCTCCAGGCTGGGTATAATGAGTTATCTTGCCATGCTCAGATCAATCTTTTTTCTGGCTTGAGGTCCAGCAGTGAATATAAAAGGAGGAAGCTCTACAGGGTAATGGCACTCTTAATCATCAGGGCTGAGAAATTGCACCAGAGCTGCAAAGATTTTATACAAAGGAATTAAAAAAAAAGGCACAGAATTGACAGAAACAGAATTGAAAATTGAGGCATGATGGGGTTAAGAGCTAGGCAATAAGATTGTGGGAGCCCTTGTGGCCTCAGAAACCAACTCAGCTCTTAAAGACAGTCTGTGCTCTGATAGCAGGGGTGCCACAGAATAAGGATTCTATGATTAAGACACTCAATCAGCTGGTTTAGGCAAAACAACTTTTTCTCTTATTTTATAATCATAAATGTATGTAGGTTTTGTAGCTTTTTGTACCCTTTTAGATAAATACATAATTTATTTATATGAAACACACAAACTCATGTTGTTGACAGAAGATGAAGGGAAAAAAACAGACACAAATAGATGTTAAAACTGTCTGGAGAAAGCGAGTAAGAGAGAGAAATGAGGCTTTTAAACTTGTTGGCAAACCTGGAAGACCAATCAATGGACTTCAAGGCTCTTGACTCTTTTGAGATCTTGCCTGTAGAGATCCATACTTGAACATTTGCCATATTCTCATACTGGGCACTTCTCTAGCAGAGGCATATTTGAATCAAAGGGGTTTGGGGTTCAGGGCAGTGGTCTACTTAATGGCACACTGCAGAGACAGCTAAGCTAAGCAAAACACATGGAAAACCCCCCCAAAAAAAACACTCAAGCCACTGCCAAAACAGTCAGTTAAACTCCCAGCATGTAGCAGGGTAAAGGTCACTTCCCACAAGAGGATTTAGATTTCTAATGCCACTTTCTCCTAAACACCTACAACTTACAGCCAAAATACAGTCCATTTATGGGGTCAGACACAGTTACTCTCATGTGCTTTGGCACATGTTTACTCCATCTCACAAAGACTTCTGTACCGGTAAAAATGAATCTGGGTGGACAAGTTTGAGTTCTGGTGGCAATCGTTGCAATAACTTTTTGGCACTTTGGATGGAAAAATGGTTGGAATAATTGACCATTTTTAATGAAATAAGAAGTTAAACAACTTTCTATGTACTGGGTTGGCAGTTTTAGTTTAAGCAAAAAGAGAAACTCTGTTAGTGGGTCTGGGTAGACCTTTCAGCTGCACTGTGCCAGAATCACGGCTCATGTTCAGGATCAATGCTGAATGAATAAAAAGACATTCCTCCAGAACTGGCATCGAAATAAGTAAACAGCGTCAAGGTCATTCCTCATATACATGAAGATGTTATAAACAACCAGCTTCCAGCTTTCTAGTAAAAGACTGTGGAACATGATGGTGCATAGCAATGGTCAGGAAATCAGAAAGATGATGAATGTTTTGGAAAAACGTACATCTATAAAAAGCACAAGGCTCTGTTCTATTCCAGCATGACTGAGCTCCAGTGCAAAAAGCAAGCTCCATAAAAACATGGCTGGATGAGTTCTGTGTAGAAAAACTTGACTGGCCCGCACAGAGCCCCGAACTCAACCCCTTCCAACAACTTTGGGATGAACTGGAACGGAGATTGTGAGCCAGACCTTCACGTCCAACATCAGTGTCTGACCTCATAAATGCTCTACAAAATGAATGAGCACAAATTCCCTCAGAAACTCCAAAATCTTAAGATAAGATAAACCTGTATTAGTCCCACAAGTGGGAAATTTGCTTTGGTATGGCAGAAAGTGGACAGTATAAAGTTAAGAGCAGCAAAAATTAAGAAAACAATAGCAGAATAAAATACTGTCAACAGTACAGTATAAAATGACAGAGTAGATATATAAGTGGATATCTTGTGGAAAGTCTTCCAAGAAGAGTGGTGCAAAGAGGGCACCAGCACCATATTGCAAGCCCCTGCTGGTGTAATGGTCAGGCATTTCAATACTTCTGTCCCTATGGGTTATATAGCTAGCACAAATGGAGTCTCTGTCAACAGACTGCTGAGTTTGATAGTTTGAACAGCTTGAGATTGGTGTAACACTGGCTAGTAAATATCATGGCCAGGGTTTTCATGCCAAATATGGTGTTCTGCAATATGACATTGGGTGGCCCAGTAGATTGGGAGTTGGGCCTGTGACCAAAAGGTTGTGGGTTTGAATCCCAGGACTGCTAATGGCACCACTGAGGTACCCTTGAGAAAGGTAGTGGTGAGCACGTTTTGTTCCTGGCTGCCCGTTGCTTCACTTCGTGAATGGGTAAAACACAGAGAAAGAATTTCATACTGTTCACACTGTGAGCTGTGGTGTGTCCGTGTATGACAAATGGTCACTTTACACTTCTGCGTTTAAAAATGCGTCACAATTCATATGGTGACAAGCTACATTTTGACTGTCACAGCAAGGGGCAGTACAGTAATAAACAAGCCTGACCAAGCTTTCATGTACCACAATCTACCAGCAGGCTTTTTATCCATTCCACTGTCAAGTTAGTCAAGCAGTCGAACAAGCTCTCTCATGACATGTCTGAGTAATTATACAGAAAAACGTATAAATGATGCATAAAACTCTCATAATCTCTGGCTGTTCTAATGGTATCTAGTTGAGTTTGAAAGTCTTCAATCCACTATTATTTGTTCAAATTAATATTTGTGTTTCTCCCCAAGCTAAGGTAGATTTGAATAAACGATTCGATTAAAACATTTTACTGCACCAAGTCTGCTTTATACTTGCTCCCCTACAATGGCTCGACTTCTCCTTTTGCCTCTTACTTAGTTTACATTCTTATTCTATTTTTCTACAGTCTCACTCATCACTCTTCCTATAGACTCACATTATCATTCTATTTTCCTGCAGTCTCACTCTTTTCTCACTGTGCCTTCAATAATTAGGCTGCTCCATGTTGCGTAAGGGGAAAGGGCTCAGCAATGAGTCCTCCATCCTCTGGAAAATACACACTATGCTATGAATACCTGACAACTGGGCCATGAATACACAAGTAATGATGCAATATTTCATCAACATTTAAGAATCACAGACTGACAACAATTCACTCCTGTATCCTCCAGCATTACTGCATCATTTCAGCAAACTCAAGAACCTCAAATCCCCATTTACAAAACATTGCTTAAGTGTTGATCATGTGTGCTTCTCAAAACAGACCCAATGAGCTTGTTCTGTACTTCTTCAGCTAAGAAAAGAAGTGCATGACAGTTTCTAATCTAGCTAATTATCAGACACTGCATTGACTATGTTAATCATTATGCATGAACAAAGTTGTAATGGCTGTTTTGAGGGGGAACATTCTTCAAATACATCTCCATCAAAAAAAGCAATTTTTTGGCCAGTCTCTGATTACAGTTAATTTAGATGGAAATGAGTATGATGCTATCTATGGACAGCTCAGCACTTATCAGTCAAAGCTTATGGTCAACAATCTGCTGCTATGTAGTCTTAAAATAACAGCACCCTACCCCCAAAAATTTTCTAAAGAAAGCTAACTTCTTAACACTGGATGCTCCAGTCCTTGCTTTCTTCTTTACCTGACATTTGTTAAATAAACTGATCAAAGTAAAAACCTTTATAACCTTAAGTTGCCTTTAACAATTTGTATCTTAAACTCCCCATTTCCACTTGCACCACATTCAGTGGTCAGTCCATTCTGCATGTATTCTGCCTTTTACTCCTTTTTACCATCTAAGATCTTTTTCTTCTCTGTGGACAGAGGGTTCTTTGACAGACTATAATTAACAGCACAAAGACTACAGAGGTCCTCTCTCACCCTCCCCAGCACGGAGTGCATTTTAGACCATAGATCTATAACCTCAGTCAACGTTCTCAGCAATCAGTGGAGGAACTCTCTGCTTTTGCCCTGCTTGGGGATCAGGCATACTTGGCAATGAGAGCAAAGTTAGCATGTGTAGATCTGCCAAGCCACTCCAGTGCCATAAGGACCAGCAGACTGAGTGGCCAGTCATTAGGCAAACGTTACGTAACCTAGAGGTGTTGTCTGATGATTGAGGGCCTCATCCAGTTAAGCAAAGACAGGGGGCTGAAGATAATAAGATGTGTTGATTCAGGTCTGACTGCTTTCAGTTAAAAAGACATATTGGAATAATGTGATGGTACAAATGTTATTCAGTACAGAATGAGCTTGTGCACCATTAAATCCACTGGCATTGCACCTAATAAATGAATAATTATTAATCAATCAAGATTAGTCTCAGTACTGAAGCCAATTAAGGCTACACCTACAATTTCAACATTTTGCTTGCTGTGCAGCCTAGCATCATCCAATATAGAGAGAGGGCATGAAGAATGATAGCTAGCAATCAATCCTAAGGGAATGACAAACAAAATTCAAGCTGCTCCTTTCATCCACAATAGTAAATAAAGCTCGAATGTATAAGCTTCTGCATGATGGACAGCCACAACTCTGACTTGACTGATTGGGGCAGAAGGTCATTATGCCACATTGTACAATTACTCTGACTGGTTCTCCTCCAAGACCTTTGACCTTGGTAGCCAGGGGCATCAAATGAGGTTCACGTTGACGTCATTAAGGAGGAAACCAGAAAGACCCATCTGGGCAAGGAAGACTCATAACATCACCCTCAGGGTACGATCAGGAAATTAAGCTAGACTGAGGAAGGCTGAGACCCACACACAAATACACATGCACGCCTCACACTTGATATTAAACCTCGGCAGTCTGCTTGTCTTCAGGGACCAATTAAAAGCGATCCATTGCTTTCAAGATAGTAAAAATGATACTGAACTCATATTAGGGTCCACATTCATTTCATATGCTAAAATTGCAAATTACCAATTAACTTTCTCTTGAACTGCACCACGTAATGCAAAAGTAAATCAAGATAATGAAAATTGTTTTCCATGGTGGTTCAGGCATTCGTCATGTCTATAACAATCTTAAATATATGAAGACTGTGCAAAATTTCAAAATGTCTTGCTGTCTGGAATATCTTTAGATTCCCATTTTGGGAATAAGACAAAGCAACTTTAGGAGGAATGTTTTCACACTGCCTTGAGTCAGTCACTGCAATCAATAATCACCCATCTGAAAGAATACTGCACATATGTTTTAGCACTGCAGACACTCCTCTGGGTTTAAACAGTAGCCTTGAAGTCTTGAACGAGGTGTTGTCGGGTCAATGGCTGTTTTGTTATTTTCTTAGTTTTTTTCCTTTTAGGGTTCACACCTCAGGGTTTCAAGAAGGAAACATGGTGCCTGCACAGGTGCTGCAGAATACACCAACTCTGGGCTATACATTTACGTCTGTTGCAGACAATCTTTTCCAGTGTTATTTACAACAGTAAATGAAAGCAGAATTAGGAGTCTTGTCCAATGACTCTTATTGATAAAGCAGTGGTTTCTGACTGGATGAGGAAACAAATCAATGCTCTTTCATATACATTTAAGAAATGTTATCCAACAGCTTATGCAATAGATAAGCACACGGTCATAAACAGCAGACTTTCCACACTTCTTACCCCATTACCTGTCATTCTAATATAACACAAGTGTATACATGTTGGGGACAGTATGACACATTGGGCTTTGATGGCTGAGGCCAATTCTTTTCTCCTGGGTGGCTGTTTCTTGGTTCTGGTGTCTTACAGCAGCTGTGTGAGGGTGAGCACAAACAGCCAAAAAGGCTTCATTCCTGCACACCACTCTTTCAGAGTCTATGGCAACCACTGAAAAGATGCCATCCTTGGGCATTCAGCACAAACTTCCTCCCTCTGGGTCCGCTATGGTATACCGCATGCATATGTAAATGACACAGAACTGTTGAGGAAGATGACAACTTGCCAATGTAAGCTGTTTGAAGATGGATGCATCGCAATGGAGATGATCCCTTCATGATCTGTGGCCCAGTTTACAGGTAGGTGAGAATGCTGACGTGAAGTTGTATGGTCCATTATGTTTTGTGGAGCAATGAACAGCAGTGACTCATCTGATATCACTGTCTCCATCTGTGTTGTATAGAGTTTAAGAAGATGCTTGAGCACTGACTGTAGAGACAAGGCGTGCATTGTGGCGTGGCTGGATGGAAGCAGATTACTCTGTGGGCGTCCTTGGAAAGGATGGCAGGATGACACCATATGAAACCATCCCTTACATCAGTGCCTTCAGTTCAGTGTGTTGAAGGCTAGCCTGGTGCTTTTTAACAGCAGTGCACAGAGAACAGGAAAGATCAGCAGGGCTCTGCAGTTTCTGCACCTCTGAGCTAAGCTCTGGGTTTAAGAACGAGGCTGCCATGGGAAGAATAGTGCACTCGAGACCAACTGACATGCCAGCCTGAGCAGCCTGAAAGAGTCTACAAGGATCAGCCTGGCACCAGAAATAGAGAGAAGAGGAGGAGCTCTGGGTGCGTGTGTATACGCATTAGCAGTTTCCAGAACAAAAGAAGACAGAAACATGTCAAAGAAGTCATGGGAAGGAAATGTAGTCTGGTGTGGAACTGTCAAGCTCGGGACATAAAAACATAGATCATTTTAGAAGAAATGCTCATGTGGGAGCTGGTATGTGCCTGGGCTGCAAGTACTAATAAACCCAATGGGTTTGCAATTCATTAAGTTTTTAACACTAATACAACAGTTAACTCACACTGCAATGTGTTTAATGATCCTGTAATAACTACATTTGCTGGAATAGTCAGGATTTGCACAGTAAATTAAGGTATATTCTCGCACTAGATGCTTCACTGAGCATGTTCTTTCTTTGGCCGCTTATATTAATGATGCTTGTTTTGCTTTCTTTGTTCAAACTGCGAAACTCAACCTGAAACTGATTCTCTATAAAGAGGAAAAGATACAGGGAGGAAATCCCAACTCTACAGGGACCCATCAGCAATTCTCTTTCATTGCTCCCTACCAAGTCCCACATGTTTCAATTAAACATGAAGCTCTGCTTCAGCACCTGCTCCATGACATTTCAATACAAAAAATAGTAAAAGTAAAAAAAAAAAAAAAATTAGCTGGATCCCTTTCAATCAATTCAAAAGATGATTGCAAAATAACGCATCAAATGACATTAATTTGACAGCTATTTCAAGGAGACCAAGTAACAAGATTAATCAATTATTTTGTTCACTGCTGTGTATGCAGAAGCAATTGTATCTGTATAAGTGTAAGAAGGTTAAACTTCTTCAGCCTTCAGAGGCTGTGAAGTTCATTTATGCAAACTGACTGGCAAATTAGATCACCATGCACGTACTGAGATACTGTTGGTCTACTGTGAAGCTCTTCCTACCAAACAATTTTCACTCTCAGTCTTCTACTAGACTGGAGGGAGTGCTAGTGAGGGTGGTCCTCTGGTTAATTCACGATGGACAGCTTAAGCAACTTGCTCTGCTCTTTTCCTCATCATTGTGCTGAGCTTCAGGTATATGCTGACCTCGCTGTATGAGTATGAGCAGTAAGCAGCTAGAGTTTATAAATGTTCACCATGAAAAGGTCTCCTCATTTCACTTTGTCATTTGAATTTCATGTCCCTCACAGAGATTGTGAGTAATACTGTACTTATAGAACATTTGATCCTACCTGGTGGAGGTCGGTGCCCAATGCAAACTCCTGGAAGTACCCAGGAGCAGCTGAGGAAGCTCTGATGGCCTCCCACATCTTGTGCTGGCAGCTACCTCGATAGTGGGACCGCACACCAGGTGGCAGATTGTAGTTCCGGAAAACATATGCTTTTAGTGGAGTGCCTTTATTCACCACTGTACTTACTGCTGCCACCTAGTGGAAAGGTACAAAAACCAAATTCAGGAGTCAGTACAGTCATGTCACATCTCATGCTTCACTGAGGAGCTCAAGAAATAATGAATATATGCTATTTATCGACCAACCTTAGGACAGTCAGGGTTTCTTGATGTTTCAACCATAATATCAGAGCCCATTTTCTCCCTGTGGGAAAATGAGAATAACAACTAGAGAAAGCAACTTATCACAACTATACAGCTCTTTTCAATGGTGAATTGATGTGGTATGATGAATGATTGTAATGTTCAACAATAGCCAATTCCAGATACTTTTCACTGTCTCATATTCTCATATTCTTCATTAATTACTGTAGAAATGCAGAGAATATGTTTATGTACTCACTTCAGAAGTTTTTCCCAAATCTCGCTGTCGTAAAAGGCATGACTCCAGCTCATTTTCATCGTTCCAACAATGACATTCTGCTTGAACACATCTGTGCTCAACTTCTTGTATAGCTCCTCACATTCACTTAAGGGAATATTGAACACACCCAGCATAAAGCCTAATATAGAACCTGGGGGAACACAGAGACAAACTGCTGAATGGCACATTTACCTGCTTAATTGATAAGAATAGTGAAAAGTATCATTATCTTTATGATTATTACTACTGCTAAAAGTAGGACTATAGTTAGTAATAGTCAGGAATATCCTGATATCAATTTGGGTCTTCAAGCTTTTGAATGATTTGTTCATTATTCCTCTTATTGCACCCATCCATCTTATTGCTGTCTGTCCTCTTCCTCTTTTACCTTGAGCATGGCTGTCTTTTATGATCATTTGGCTCTGCTTATAATCATAAAACCTAATATTGATCTTTTTTATGAATCGGAAAAAAATAGGCAACACACAAATTAAACCTGCCTACAGTTGCTAAATATGGCTACTTGCATCATTTGTCATATTTTGATTTAAGGAAACCCCTTTCCTTAAATTATAAGGTTGCAAGGTGAGGTATAAAGTCTGAATTCCGCACATGCACAACACAAACACCCTGGCACTAGGACTCCTAATCCCAAATATGCCTCTATCCTGCATTCTCACAAGGTTTTGGCAGCAACCATAACTTCACAAAAGGATGCAAATTGAGCTGGGTATGATGAAAACAGACAAAGTACTTTTAGGTATGTATCGCACAAGTACATTCCATATTTCCTAGTTCAGAAAACAAGAAAGACCAATGTGGATAGTATGAGAAAGCCGAGTTAAAGCTAAAAATGGTTCAAAGCGCCCCCAGGTGGTCATTTGGAGGATTTCTTACATTTCAGCAAAGCTATTTTAGAAAATATTGCTGCATGGTATAATTTTATCCCACTTAAAAAGATGATTTCTGTATTTTACAATAAAGCAATTGCATTCACATTAGCCAACACTAGGCATAAATTCCTATACCACTATATATAAAACAAATATACTAAAGTATACTTCAACAACTTAAATTGAAGTATATCTCTAGAAAATATTCAGCAATCATGCTGTTCTTGAGTGATGAAGTAGCTCTCTGTATCCTGTGCTTGTAATAATTCATGTACATCGTGCTCAGATGCTGAACAAGGCCACGAATGGTTGCTTCCATGCAGTCTTTGTAATCAATCATAAAGAAGTCTGGGTTATAGTGGCCTGTTATTATTCACTGAGAGTTTCATATTTATGCAGATGCAGAGAACCAGAGGACGTTATCTTACCCGTGCTCACCCCACAAATGTAATCAAAGAGCTGGTAAATGGATTTCCCTGACAGTTCCTCCAGCTTTTGTAAAGTCTGAAGGGCCACCAGACCCCTGAAAGTAAAAATACACACACACACAGAGAACAGTGAGAAACAGCATGCAAAGCCATCTGTTGTTTTCTGTGGAGACAGTGGGGGTTAGGGTGTGTACCTTGTGCCCCCTCCATCGATGGACAATATGCGTATTCCTCTATTCTTGACAGGGTCAATGTAGCCCACTAGGGTAAGGGCCTCTCTGACCGCTGCCTTTAGAGCCGGATCGCTGGCTTGCCGCAGGCGCAGAAGGCAAGGAATAGCCTTCTCCTGATGAGCACAGAGTTCACAGCATTTAAAGGAAAACAAAAAATATTCGCTGAACGTTACATTATGTGTTCGCTCAGCATGTCTGCAAAAATACAAATCTTCAGCTTCAAAGAAAAATCGTTTACAATCACCCCAAACACAACTTTTCTGAAATGTCATCAGAGGTGGTCCCAGAGAGCATACAAATGCGTATTAACCAAAGAAGTAGTTAAAACAGTAGCTTAGCTCACATTTATGATGTATCTGAATACCAATCATAGACGATAAATCTAACATTAGCTACTTTACTCTCAGTTTAGACAAAACAAACAAACTGTTGACACATTTTAAAGATAGTAAGTGCAGTAAAAAAAAAAGGCCTGTTTGTTCTTCAAAACATAGATGAAATTGTGAACAAAATGCTAATTTAAAAGCAACAGTAAAAACTCAGTTAACCTATATTTGAGTTTTCTTTCCAAGAAGGTCAAGCCTATTCTGGCATGCGTATAATATACATTGATTAAGTATGCCCTGTGAACACCTTTTCGTTGTCCACTAAACAACGTCTCTTACAGTCCTAATCAAGAGTCATGTCTGACAGGGTTTGTTAAGGTGTGTAACTTAGCTGGCAGTGAAAAAAAGGACAAGGAAAAAAAGGGAAGTAGAAAAAACCTTTGAAAACTAGTCAACAGTAAAAAGTATTTGCAAAGCATTCAAGTAATAGTAATACCACACATATCTCTCCTGACCCTGTGTGCACCAGTAACATGGTACCTATAGCATACTGATAGACCTATAGTTCACATACATTCATGAAATTGGTGAGAGAATTACAAAAGTGAAGCATTGCAAGGTTATAACGATACCATTATTAACTAATTGCATATCCTGAACTACACATAATGCCGTTATGCACTGTGGAGTTCAGAGGACATTTTCTTTTACCTTGACAGCCACTAGCCTGGTCTCAGGGAACTCCAGTAAGTGGTAGCTCAGATCCTCCACTCTGCTGATATAAAGCCTCACATCTGAAGCTCTGTGCAGCGCCTGCACCAGCGCTCGTGTCCGATTATCCACACTCACCCTTGCAATGATCTGGAAGAGGGCAGGAGGAATACACATAGCTTTATTACCTTATTAACCAGTGTCATGTGACGGTGCGTTGACATGCACAGATCTCAAAGTCTATACTGCGAGCTGAAAAGGACTGCTGTATTGCTTACTAGACCTAAGTCTAACTTTATTTATTAACTAAATGCAAACATAAGTAATTATACAGCACCCTTGGAAAAGCCCAAGAGGCATACATGCAGTCCACCCACATGAACACAAACACACAGATATAAGGATCACAACAGCTTTGCACATGACCTCTAAGCTGCCTTTTTCCACACTGAACTACATACCTTTGCATAACAGCACTTCATTACACAGATTTCAGTCATAGGAATGAGGTGGAAAAATAATTTTGTCTTCTATAGTGGTGGCTATGTCATTTTGTCTAATGTCTCATCTGTTTAAACAGGACTTATTAGATAAACACTTCCACTACAACACAATACATACAAAAAAGATTACAAAAGCACACATTTATCACAGCCAAAGGCAAACACATTTGTTTCTCCTCTAAAAAGGAGATCCTCTTTGTAAGCCTGTTGTGGGTGTGTCACTGGAAAGATCCTGTATACTGTAAGAATTTGTTGATAGTAAATAAGCAGACAATAAAAACTAAAAACAAATTAGTCCCCAGTACCTTCTCTCTTTGAAGCAGCAGTCTCCGGGCCTTTTCCTCTGCAGCTTTCTGTTCTTTAATCTCTGCAGGTTGGTTCTGTTTTGAAGCAGAATCCTCTGGAGGAAGGGTTTTTTCTGCCTCTACCAGTGCAGATTTTGGTTCGGTTCTAAACCTTGGAATAAAGGGACCAATGTAGTTTCCTACAAAGGCCTGGACCGTGGGTGCTGAATATGCCAGGTAATGACCAATGCTCTTCTTGGAAGATGAGGGACAACCTGGATCTGGGAGAGGTGCAGAGGTGGCAGGTGATGGTGTCTGGCCATTCACAGGCACATGAGTGCGTGTCTGGTCATCATTTTTGTGGCACCGGATTGGTATGGAAAGGGACGTCTGGTCAACGCTCTCTTTGGCCTCTTTTTGATTATTCTCTGTCTTAGTGGAGCTGCTAAAATAAGCATTGATATGATGGGCGAGGTAGTTATAAGTTTCATCTAGGTTAACAGTGAAAGAACTCGGGTGGAAGAGTGGAGTAGTCTGCTTGGATACAGTGGAGCTTCCTGTCGGAGATGCAGGTTCTCCTGATTTAGTCAGAGAAGATGTGGTTGTAGCTGCTCCACCCACTTTCGAGATGGGACCCACAGATCTCTTGTTTTTCTGTTCCTTTTGCTCCTGGACAGGTGGAGAAGGGGTAGATGGTAGTTCAGGAAGATGTGTGGATGTGTTTCGAGGTGAAACTGTTGACTGATCTTGAGGTACAACTGTAGGTGTAGCTGCCAAAGCTGATCCGTGGCTCTGATTTTTAATAGTTTTTGTCTCTGCACTTGCCTCACTCTCTCTGTTCTCCTGTCTGGAGCTGGATCTGAGGCGTGCTATCTTGGAGAAAATCTCTGCTTGTGTCCCGCTCACGGCTTTCGAGACAGACTCCAAAGTGCTCTTCAGTCGCGACATGCGGTGTCTCAGATCAGTAGATCTAAGGCAAGTTGAGGTATTGAAACTGGAAATGCTAGTGTACAGCAAAATCTTGTGCCTAAGGAAACTAACTCTGCAGGGACATACCCTCCAAATTTTGCTCCTCTGTATATGGACGTGCTTCCAGATATGAAAGCTTTCACTGTAGCTGAAAGGCCTTTTGGCATGAATTCGGCAGGATGAATAACACAATGGATGGAAAGATACATTCACAATCCTCTCGCCTTGCGTGTGCCATAAATACACAGCCCTATTTAGAGACTGTACATACGAATCCGGAACCCATCTTAAAGTCATACTTTCAGTGCAGTGTGGTTAACATTTCGGAGGTCCGGTGGTTTTTGGAAGATACTGCCTTATATTTGCATAGATATGCCTGTGAAGAAAACAAAATATTAATCTCTAGCTTTTATTTAATTCTTTGTTCTTTGCTGATGTTACATTACAAATAATATCATTTCATGATACACACAAAACTCATGGCTGATGTCAAGTTTCCAGCAACATATTCATCATATCTGTGCAGTACCAGGATTGAGACACTCCCTATTCTAATGACAGTAAGCCCTGTGGCCATTTATAGATCGGTCTACATGTTGCATGAAGTTATTCAGACCAGCTAAAACCCAGTTGGACAGATAGCTAAATAAATTTACTAGGAAATTTGACCTAACACCCAGCCTGGCAGCTATAAAGACAATGTACAGATCAAATTAAAATCAATGTACATCAGTCAACTGAACAATTTCCTCCGGGATAAATAAAGTTTTCTGATTCTGACTCTGATTCTGATGTTTCCATGTCAGTACCTGCTATGCCTTAGATAAAGCCGTGTACACAATTAAACTATAGATTCATGTTCAACTCGTCTAAATTTACCATAATCTGATCAGCCACAACAATAAAATTGTCAGGCAAGAGTAAGAATCTGAGTAACACTGACAAGGGCCAGATTTGTAATGGCTTGACAAAAGCATGTCCAAAACAGCAGGTCTTGTATGGTGGTTCCAGTGTACAATGTTTAGTGCCAACCACAAGTGGTCTAAAGCAGCGGTCCCCAACCTTTTATTTCGTCACAGACCGGTTTAATATCAGAAACTATTTTCATGGCCCGACCTTTAAGGAGTGGTAGATAAATATACGTATACGTATTTATACAAATAAATGATACGCATAAAAATGGGGATATTTTAAAAATATAATAATGGGGTATCTTTAAAATACAATAATAAACGTAAATACAATGTGTACTCTCAAAGGGTCTAAAATTGTCACATGAACATTAGATCTGGGCCAAGGAGGCCAATGAATGGAGGCGTTCTGGTCTGATGTACCACAAGTGTGATGCTCAGAGCAATGTTCTGTTGGGAAACCATGAGCCCTATATTGATGTGGCTGTTACTTTGACATGTACTATCTACCGAAGCAGTTTTGCAGACCATGACTCTACTACAATTTGCTAAACCACTTCAAAATTTTGTCAGAAGTGGTGTGAGAAATATGACAAAGCCTCCAAATTATCCAGATGTCAATCTAATCGAGCATCTGTGGCAGGTTGTTGAGCAAACCGGTCTGATGGAGGCCTCACGTCATACCATACAGAACTGAAACGATCTGCTGATTCCGTCTTTGTGCAAGAAAGAATACCATACCATCAGAGTCCCCGACAGGTCAGTGCTGTTTTGATGGCACAAGGGAGACCTACACAATATTAGACAGGTGGTTTTAATGTTATGGCTAAGGCTGGTGTAAAGTACTCGTAGAAGTCACAGCGTGTACTAGAATGTCTGAAAATGAAGAGGTAGAGCTTTAAAAACAAAACTGTCAACAAAAAGCAGAAGAGATGTAAGATTACGAGAATAAAACAGCCCAGTTCACCTGGCAGAATGTTCCTACCGTTAACTGACGTCACCTCTCCTCCACTGACCTGACACTTTGACCAGCACTGAAACTCATCTTTGTTCTTTATCCTCACAGCGTAATTATGTTCGTCCACAAACTCAGACCCATCTGGGACACGGGCATGTGGACACAGCAATGTTTTAAATCGTGCAAAAGTAGAATACCTTTACATTTTCGTGGTTTAGGACGCTCGACCTGACGGAGACAACACGACCATGGAAAACAAAAGTCACGTGGCCTTCTCCGAGCAAGCAATTGGACACCGCACGGCTCGTGATGGGAGAGCTGAATGCTGATTGGTTAAACAGACACGCGTTCTCAATGACGACAATACATTGCCCATAGACTACATATCATAAGCTGTATGGACAATAGTATTGGGACGCCTGACCGTTAGACTAAATAGGACTTAAATGACATTGCTGTTAAGTACATATAATTTTATATAGATTTGAACCCCCGTTGCAGCTATAACAGCTTCCACTCTTCTTTGAAGGCTTTCCATAAGATGTGTGCCCATTCTTTCTGTAGAGCATTTCTTATGTCAGGCACTGATTTTGGACGAGAAGGCCTGGCTGACAATCTCCGTTATTGTTCATCCCAAAGTGGATGAGGTTGAAGTCAGGGCCAGTCACGTTCTTCCACACCGAAATCATCCAACAATGTATTTATGGAGCTTTGGGCACTGGGGCACAGTCATGCTGGAATAGAAAAGGGTTCTTCCCAAACTATGTCCACAACGTTGGAGGCATGGCGTTGTCCAGAAAGTAATAGCCAAAACTCTGAATGAAGACATGTGTCCCAGTACTTATGCTCATATAGTGTTTGTTGAAGTTGAAGTTTATTGTCATATGTGCAGAGTACAGTGTACAGAGCACAATGAAATTCTTACTTGAACACCCTCTTCACAGAATATAAAGACATAAAAGACATGAAAGACAAAGCAGTGCAGCGATAACTAGTCACGGGTTGAGTTACATAATAGGCTATAAAGTATAAAGTAACATATAAAGTAACAGTACAGTGTAAAGTGACAGTGCAGTGTAAAGTGAACAGTGCAATGAAAAGTGTGAGTGCAGTGTAAAGTGTGAAGTTTAATAGCTGTGTAAAGTTTAATAGCTGTAGGATGAGCTACAGTTCTTTGGAAGACCATCTATGCGTATTACTGTCACTGACATAGAAACACACTAGTATAGTATCTTTTTTAAGTAATATATTTGCAATCTGGGACACAAAGGTTATTTCAATGAACTTTTTATTTTTTAATGCATCATTTTGGTAGCACTACCTTTTTTGCCCACCAGAGGGTCTGACAGATCTAATATAGTCAGTAAGAGACAGACTGACACTTAATTTATGATCACATTTATTGTACTTTTTGCAGTAATGAATCTAAAATGTTGCTTCTCTCAAGACAGCTTGAATGAGGTGAGCTTGATATCACCCTTGATCCGAATGTAAGTGATGACATCCACCTTCTTATGGTTAAGGAACTCAATCACCTTCCCGGGTAGCTTCACCTCAAACAGTTTTTCTGTGAGCGTCACCACAATCTGTGATAAAGAATGTATGAAAACATAGCTTACACTTAATTCAACTAAAAAGTCATTCTTTTTCACTAATTCATGTGTATTTCATTTGAATCACACTGTCTGAACTTGGCACACTGGCCGAATTTAAGCAATGTGATTTGTCAGTGTAATTTTTTTTTTGCTGTTGTAGCTTGAAAATGTAGAATTTCTGAGAAAAACCTGTGAATAACTAGAAATGCAGTTTGCTGATATGATCTCTGTCATACTTCAAAAGTAGAGCCTTTCTGAAAAGGGTTGGGTGTGTCTTTCTGCTCCTGGTCCCGGGTGCCACCACATTGTGAATTACACACATGCATTGGTGTGCAAAAACAAGGGTTGAATTGAAAAGCCAAATCATTGGAACTGGAACCCAGATCAATCTGAAATCTGCAGAAAACATTATGTCAAGTCAGTTACATTTTAGCAAAATATTCTGCATTATTCATTAAAGTATGCAATTCTCCAAACAGAAATAGGACTAATAAAGGTTTATCTTGAATTACATCTGTACTTTAAAGTATTCAATGTTGGAACTAGGGCTAAACAATTTGTGGCAAATGTCAATCTTTGTTTAACATGATAATTGTTTATAAGTCAAGCTCCGTTAAGCTCCATGGATAAAACCGTAGCTCCTGATTAATTGCTCAGCTTTATATAAAAAATTACTCATTATATTACTGTATACATATATACGTACGTGTGTGTATGTGTGTGTGTGTAGATAAATGATACTTAATATTATTGCATTAAGACTAAAACAATGTCATAAACATTTGTTGTTGTTGTTGTTTTTGTTGTTGTTCATTAAATTTGTCCTTGCTGCACATCAAATGCAAAAAGTTACCAAATCTGATTCACTGACCAGGATAAACAATAAATATTTTGCTGTAAAACTCCATTATTGGACTTCAATTTAAAAAATAATGGTTAATGCAACTAGTTATCATAGTTTTCAGACACTAGTAGTAAAGATTTCCATGCTGAAGGTCCCTGAGTGGTAGAAATAAATAATGTAGCTGCATACCAGTAGAGTTTAACTGACAGACATTTGGTTTTAGTCTACCTTTCAGCATCAGCATGGATCTTCCCTTGGACTTTCAACTGGTCTCCAGCTCTGAACGTTCTTCATTTCAACCTCCTACAAACACCACAGCGTACATAACATAACTGACAACAGAACGTTATATATATCACATTTCAGGTGTGATGGAAACTACATTTAATGAATGATACATTTGTTATATCACAGTTGAAAAAAGCAGTACTTCAAACAAGTTACATTAAGAAAGTTAAGAAATATCCACATCTCACAGTTCTCCCCACAGCAAAACATATCAATGAGAATAACTGATACCATTTCTTGATCCTTTGTAGAACTACTCTGCCCAGCCACACTGCAAACACTGGTCAAGGGTGCTGTAAGGAATATGGCACAGAGTTGACTTGGTCTTCAGGTTATATCCAGATCTCAGTCTGATCAAACATTTGTGGCATGTATTGGACAAACCGGTCTGATGGAGGCTCCACTTCATAACTTACAGAACTTAAAGGTTCTGCTGATAACATCTTTCTGAAAGACAAATACCACACATTTAGAGACCTCGACAGGTCAGAGCTGTTTTTGTGACAAAGGAGACCTATTCAATATTAGACAGGTAGTTTCAGACAGGTAGTTAAAACCGACTGGTGTAAAGTACTTTACACAGGAAGGTGCAGTTAATAATGACTAATAGAACTCACAGCGAATGTCTGAAAATGAAACAGCTTTAAAAAAAAACAAAATTGTCATCAAAGAGCAGAAGAGATGTGAGATTACGAGAATATAACAGCCCAGTTCACATGGCAGAATGTTCCTACCATTCAGTAACATCACCTCTCCTCTACTGATCTGACACTCCACCACTGAAACCTGCTAAAACATCATTGTTCTTTATCCTCACAGCGTAAGACCCCTCTGGGACACAGGCATATGGATACAGCAGTGTTTTAAGTCGTTCAAAAAGAGAATACTTTCACATTTCTGTGGTTTAGGATGCTCAACCTGATGAAGACAACATAACAGAATATCATACAGTAATGTAACACTTCAGGAGGTATTTAAATTACATTAAAGAACAAGATAAAATGGGGTGGGACTGGATTTGGTGGGGTGCTGGGGGGGCCGTTGTTTGCAGATGTATCAGTGACAAAAAGGAAAGATCTGTCCAAACAGATGTTCATTGTACTGCTTGTTTTCCCCCCACTGATATTTCCAAATAAAACAAATGACAAAAAAAGAACAAGATAAATGTATTATATCACTGTAATGGTACTATAACTAGTACCAATTCTTGGTCCTTTGTACAAATGAGCAGAATTTTTTCAATGCATTTGTAGTAATTTTAATCGTTTCATTAAATACCAGCGAAACCTGCAAAAGTGATGTTTTCAAAACTTAGCAATGTTAAAATATCCACAAATGAACTGAAACTAACAAAGACAAAGGGGTTAATTAATTGCTTTAAATCTCTGAACTTGTTTAAATCTCTGAACTGCGACCCGCAAATGTCAGTGTAATCTATTTAAAATCAGGGGGTTAATCACAAGAGTACCATCTAAATCCCATTTGGTCTAAATTCAGTCTTCATGGTGAGTGATGCCTGTAGCAAGAAAGCACTTTGCACGTGAACACAATACAGTTGAGAAATGAGCAAATCTTACTTAGGGTATATTGGCTTCACACGCACACGATGAAAAACAATTGCACACATCTGGAAACAAACAAACATGTATTTGGAAAGCCGAGCAGAATGCTCAGTGTTTATACATACATTACTGACGTTTTCGCAAATGTGTGATCATTACAGAGGACTGGAATCCCTGTGTTTCAGTCTAGAGTCTGATCTTTTATTGTTGTTAAACAAATACATACACAGAATCCCCTCATTTGTTCCAGGATCTGTATGACTGTTCTTGCTACATTACAAAAAGGAAAGGAAGTAAATAAATAACAGATCTTGTTTTTGTAGAATAAATTTTTTGGCCTGATACTCTGTTTTTAGAATTTTACCTTGTTTTAAGAAAGCTTAACAAGAGAAATGTTCTCACTATATGGGAGATCATTTTTACAGTGTATTTACTTGCTCTATATTATAGCCCACACAGGTTGTCGCTGTATCATTTCATTCCACTCACAATCAGCTTTGAACTGATTCTGTGGTAAAACACTGCAGAGGCACTGCTGTGTTGCCAAGTTCTTTTTGGCAGCTTCCAGTTTACAACAGAAATGGCCACCCATTGTAGATGCCAGACACTGGCGTTTGTGTTCTCTGTTATCTGCGCCTCCCATACAGGCGAGTACTGGTTGTTTCACACCGGATGTGCGCCTGAACTCAAAACTGCACATGGTCATGCGTGCTGGTGGCAGCTGGGGGCCTGGTGATTTGGGAGCTGCCCCGGAGATAAGAGGGTTGTGGCTTTGAATCCCAGGACTGCTACTGACACTAATGTAGTAATCTTGAGTAAGGACCATGGTAAAGATAGTTTGCAGTTTACGATTCACCACTCTTTTGAGACTACCTCTACAGGGGCAGCTGGTAGCCTAGTGGTTAAGGCATTCGCCCTGTGATCAGAAGGTCCGGGTTCGATTCACAAGACCACTATGCACCTCTGAGGTACCCTGAGCAAGGTACCGTCTGCACGCACTGCTCCCCGGGCGCTGTGTTCGTAGCTGCTCCCTGCTTGGTGAATGGGTTAAATGCAGAGGAAGTATTTCATGCTGTTCACACTGTGTGCTGTGGTATGTTCACGTATGACCAGATTGTCACTTTCACTTTTCAGTTCAGTGTGGTAGACGGTTAAACACGGTGGCATGTTGTCCTTCGTGATTTGTGAATTTGGATGATGTCATTCCCCACCACCGCAATGTGCTTGTATTAAAATTTGTAATCTTTACCATGTACAGTGAGGAACGTAAGTATTTGAACACCCTGCGATTTTTCAACTTCTCCCACTTAGAAATCATGGAGGGTTCTGAAATTCACACTGTAGTTGCATTTCCACTGTGAGAGACAGAATGTAAAAAATAATCAGGAAATCACATTGTATGATTTGTAAAGAATTTATTGGTATTGCACTGCTGCACATAAGTATTTGAACACCTGAGAAAATCAGTGTTAAAATTTGGTACAGAAGCCTTTGTTTGCAATTACAGAGGTCAAACTTTCCCGTAGTTCTTGACCAGGTTTGCACACACTGCAACAGGGATTTGGGCGACTCCTCCACACAGATCTCCTCTAGATCTGTCAGGTTCCGGGGCTGGTGCTGAGCAACATGGAGTTGCAGCTCCCTTCAAAGATTTTCGATTAGATTTAGGTCTGGAGACTGACTAGGCCACTCCAGAACCTTGATATGCTTCTTACGAAGCCACTCCTTGGTTCTCCTGGCTGCGTCCTTCGAGTCATTGTCATGTTGGAAGACCCAGCCACAACCCATCTTCAGTTCTCTGACTGAGGGAAGGAGGTTGTTGCTCAAAATCTCACACTACATGGCCCCATTCATCCTCTCCTTAATACAGTGC
>JBBPCW010000127.1:11725600-11735855 GCA_037974425.1 Phenacogrammus interruptus
AGCCGGGCAAGTTGAAAATTTTTTTTTTTACAGCACATGTTTAGGCTATATTCGGACCATAAGACGCAGGGACTTTTTCCCCCCAATTCTCGGGGGGAAAAAGTGCGTCTTATGGTCCGAAAAATACGGTAATTGCCCAGTAGCCCTTTCCAGCCTTGTGCAGGTCCACAATTTTGTCTCTGGAGTCTTTGGACAGCTCTTTGGTCTTACCCATGGTAGTAGTTGGAGTATTAGGATTAGGATTACTAAGTGGAGTAGAGGTGGATTTCTTAAGGGTAGAGTAACAGGTCTTTGAGAGCCAGAATTCTTGCTGATTGCCAGGTGGTCAAATACTTATGTGCAGCAAAACATTTTGTTACAAATCATACAATGTGATCTCCTGATTTTTTTTATTTTTTACATTGTCTCTCACAGTGGGAGTGCGCCTACAATGTGATTTTCAGAACCCTCCATGATTTCTAAATGTGGAACTTGCAAAATCGCAGGGTGTTCAAATACTTATGTTCCTCACTGTAAACCAGTCCAACCAGGCTCACATTCATCAGTCTGTGATTTGTGATTTTTTTTCACAAATATACAGGCACACATATCACCACTGAATTATCTGTTTGGCCCTTCATAGTAATACATATAGCAATATGATTTGACTTTCCCAAATATATAGACACACATTTCACCACTGAATTAACTGAAAATCACAAATAAGTCTGATCAATTTGAGCCTAGTTTGGCCCATCTGGGCCCATATATTGCTATGGTAAGTGGCCAAACAGTTAATTCAGTGGTGATATGTGTGCCTATATATTTGTGAAAAAAATCACAAATCAGACTGATGAATGTGAGCTGGACCTGTGTATATGGTAATAAAAATACAAAATGTAATGCCTGCACATTTAGGGGTAGGGAATGACGTCATCCAAATCAATTCACAAAAGACAACATGCCACCATGTTTAACCGTCTACCAGACTGAACTATAGAGATCGTTTCAAAAGAGTGGAGAATCGTAAACTGCAAACTATCTTTATCGTGGTTGAGTAAGGTATCGTCCACACACACTGCTCCCCAGGGGCTGTGTTCCTGGTTGCCCACTGCTTCACTTGGTGAATGGGTTAAATACAGAGAAAATATCACACTGTTTACATTGTGTGCTGTGTGTGTTCAAGTGTGGCTGTATAAGGAGCCACTTTACTTTATACTGCCATCCTCCTGAGGAAGGAAGAATAAACATTTCGGTGGAACGCACAGACATCCTAGTGAGAACATGATTATATACTAGCTTGTATCATGTTGGTCTGGCTGTTGGTTTGAGCTGAGATGCCTACAGAGTCTATTTTTATGCCTAGAATAGCCTATTATTGCAATTCCACTCTCCTCCCACCCATGGAGCTGGCAGTTTCCACCAGCATATCTAACCAGGGCACCCATTTACAACAGCATTGATGTTGGGCCCAAGCAAAATGACTACTAGCCCCAACAAAGTGCAACTTCTACTTCAAAACTGTAAGTGAGATCCAAAACAACAATCTGCCTTGAAAAATCCCAGCTGATAGAAGCATTTTAAACACAATATCACACCATGTTTTTAAACATCTTCACAAGCTCTTCTGCAGGCTCAGTGGAACAGAGCACACTAAGGTTTGGCCTAGTATGGGGTTTAAGTGTTACAGTTGATTGAAACTAGACAGCATAGCTGTCTAGAACATGTTCAGATGCACTATATGAACAAAAGTATTGAGACACACCTTTAATTAACTGAATTCAGGTGACCCCTTCCTTCCAGGGAAGGCCAATCTTAATGCTTCAGCATACCAAGACATTTTGGACAACCCCATGTTTCATCTTTGTGGACTCAGTTTGGGGAAGAACCTTTTCAATTCCAGCATGACTGTGGGCACAAAGCAAGCTCCAGAAAGACATGGCAGGATGGGTTCAGTCTGGAAGAACTTGACTGGCCTGCACAGGAGTCCTGACCTCAAGCCCATCCGGCACCATTAAATGGAACAGAGCTTGCGAGTCAGTCTTCTCAGTGTCTTCTCTTGTCTGACCTCATAAATGCTCTTAAATCGACACAGATTCCCACAGAAACTTCACAATCTTGTGGAAAGCTTTCCAAGGAAAGAGGGAAGGGGGAAGCTATAGCTGCAAAGTGGGGACCAACTCTATATTAAGGTCTAGGTATTTTAATGCACTGTCATTAAAGTATATGTTAGTGGAATAGTCAGGCGTTCCAATACTTTTGTTAATATAGTGTATTTCGATGTCAGATACGAATTAAAGGGCAGTTTATTTTTTAGAATCTTTCTAACCGTATCCTCCACGGTTAAAAGGGACGAATGGGTTGTTTGGGGGCGCTCTCTCTCTCTCTCTCTGCTCTTCTGCTGCTATCCCACCGTTAACCGGGAGGAGCTGTGTGTGAGAGAGGAGAGCTGTAAACACAGCAGGGCGGCTGAGCCTCAACTAGGACAATAAAACCATTTCCCTATCAATGCACTAACAATGAACTTAGCCGAGATGCTTGCTGTAAAGCTGCTTTGCCTGTTGTGTTCCTTGAAATCCACTCAAGGTAAGCATGAAGGAACTCTTGTTCAAATTATGTTTTTTTTTAATACCCGAGATAAAGCCTGGGACGGTTCTCGGTGGATGAAGAGACGCAGCTGGCGCGACTAACACCTAGCTGGTTTTAGCAGGGCGTGCTAAAGTCTGAATTTGGGGCATAACCCTTTTAAAACACTTACTATCTCTATGCGGTGCGAGTCGACCGGCCGTGTGATTCAGTATTTTGAAAAATATGGGCTGTAAGCTGGCTGACAGGCTAAAGGAGCTTCAGCCACTGTTTTTCCCCCACTGAGCCGCATTAGCATCGTCTAAAATGGATACACCACCGTTAGCCTGTTAGCCAAATGACAAGACCAGCTAACTGCTGCTACAGCTCTCATTGTCATGTCGTCGGCTCGGTTTCCAAAACACTGGGTTGTTTTTGTCCAAGGAAGAACTATCTTTCCAAAGCTACCAAATGGCTATGTAATACTCTAAGTAAACGCATTCGCAGCAGAAATAGGGCTGTTTTGTTAGCAGAGGTGACCGTTATTGAGCTAAATGTCGACCGTTAGCTAGCTGCCTAACTCAAATGGACTGGAAGGAAAATAAGATAAGATAAAACAACTTAAGGTTTTTTTCATTGTAACAAAATACAGCTAGACTTGTTTGGCAGTTCTCGACACACCAGCAGTAACATACATATAATATAATATGCATAAATACAAACATACAGTGTGCATGTCAAACAATTAAGACAAATGTAAATATATAAAAACAAATGTCGATAATAAGTTAATGTCGATGTTTAGGTGAAAGCACAAGTCTTATAATTGTGCTTATAACATTTTAACACCGTTTTGTTATGTAGTATGTGGTCTTTTATATGCATTGCTTTTTGCACTAGGCTAGTAAACACTGGTGGACCTCTGAGCGACCCGTTATTTTATTGTTTTCTTCTCTGAACTGAAGGCTGATGAGTGTGTAAACAAAGGCCTGTTGTTTTTCTGAAACATTTCTTTTCCGATCATGTGAATCGTTTAAAATAGGTAACCTACAGTATGCATTTCCTTGTTTTAAGTGCTATTTTAATACATAGTGAGGGAGAATAGAATGTGTCAGTGATGTTCCTGCTGATTGATCAGTTTTACCCCCTCAATGTTAAGCACACTTAATTTTCTCTTTACAGACCTTACAGACAAGATACTATATAAACACTCATCTGCCTCAAGAAGTCAAATAAAAATAGACTCGCTATACTCCATTTCTCATACATGGGAGAGATTAAATTATTAAAATGTGTATGCTTCTGTAAAAGCAGTTAGTCATGGCTCAAGCAATTTATTTTTTTCATGCAAATATCGAACGTGTAACGTATATTTGAATACTTGTAGTACAGAGCAGCTCATATTTGCACCTTACATTTCAGTTTGTTTTGTATGATTATAACACATTTTAACTTCTCGCATGCTCAGTATCATCAAAGATTAATGGAGTTACCTGCATGTTACAGAATGAGTGATTTTAAGACTGCAAGTCCTTGAAGTATGTGTCTTTTTTTCTGTGAGCTTAAAGCAACCTTTTTCTACAATTCTGCACAGTATGGACTATTTTAATGTGAAGAAAATTCTGCTTGTTTTTCCCAGTTGTAACATGGTGTTTCTGAAATAATGTAGTAAAATGAAACCTTTGTTGCAAAATGTAATGTGCGAAAACATTAAAAATAAACTGTCAGGTATTTGCAAGAAGATAGCTAGGCCTTTCAGTGGCTTGCATTTCCTTGTTTGGGTACATAAATGTGTGCTTAAACATATTATAAATTAATAAAATACTGTGGCTTTTTCCTGATTTATTGTTTGGTACTTGTTTCTGCTGTTGATCTGAGAAATGTTTGAGATTATTTTGCTGTGGCTCAGAGTGATTAGTCCATTTTCAGTCCAAAGGCTAAAGGTTTTGATAGGTCAATTAAAACAGAAGAATGATGTATGAAAAGAGTGTACACTGACTCACAATTTTGTAGATATAGTACACTATAAAACTAGTTGCAGCCCCAATTGCCACATATTGTGATTGTCCACTGGTGGGAACTGCGTGTGACCTGATTAATAGTAATAAGGACTTGTATTATTTTGATCACATTTAGGGCCTTAATTTGAATACATTTAAGGCCTGAAACAAACTTCACAGCACCCTCATCATAATGACCTCAAAACACACAACAAAAACATTGTTTTTACCAACTGGTTGATTTTGACTGAAATACCTTATTACAAACAAGTCAAATAATGATTATAAAGGTAGTTCATTTTTGCACAAAGATAAAAACAAGCCTTAAAGAAACTGAAAGTCGAAACATCATGGCTTATATCATGTGTCTTGTTATATTAATGCCCATCCTTAACCTGCACTATTCTCTGTATCGGTGATTGCTGTGTATTGGAGTCAATAAAATATTGTTGTTTTTTTTTATTTTTTATTTAAACCTTCACTTTAAAGAAGTCTTGATTATAAAATTTTCTGTACTTGAGAACTCGGCTGCACCGCAGATCTCTTAGTGGGAGGTTTCATTGCTTTAATCATGGCTTTCTGCCATGGATTAGAGGTTTAAAGTTAAATGCTTTATGCCAAACGCTGACACTATCCAATCTATATCATCTTTTAAACAGGTTACTATGGCAACCCTCTGAACAAATACATCCGCCACTACGAAGGTCTGTTGTACGACACAGACTTGGTGCACAACAACCACCAGAGAGCCAAACGAGCACTTTCTCACGAAGACCGGTTCCTTCATCTGGAGTTCCATGCTCATGGAAGGTGTGAATTCTTTCAGTGTTCCACACAAAGATGTGCTATTTTGAGTACAGGTCTTCCATCTTGTGCTAACACCAAAATGAGAGAATTCTACTCATTTCTTAAACTAATTTCTGTCTATAAGATTGTTTAAGTTCCATGCAGATGGAAAGAAAGTCAATAATATGGTGTCTCTTCCATGTAAACATTTACAGTAGTATTGTGGCTTTAACAGACCAAAAATAAGTCATTTCTCAGCACCAGTGTTGGAAACATAAAGCCAAAATAAACCACAGAACATGAGCTGTTCTGTTTTAACGGTAAACCCCTTAAAATAAGGGGAAGTTTGTCATTTCTAAGCTGTTTCAGATTTATTTTAATGACTCTCTATACAGAGTTCAGACTCAAACACTTGGTCTTATTCAAATAATAAAAATGAATAAATGTTTATAAAATACACTTAAAACTTTGGTTCAGCTCTCAAATAGCTATTACAGAACAAAAAACCGGTTGTAATCTGGATCATATGGAGGGAAAAACAGGATGACAGGAAGGAAGGATGTAGTGTTCCTGTAAACACAGTCAAACCTTCTGACTTTTACACAAGATAACACCAGTGTCTCCAGATCCTAACTGTGGCTCTAGAGGTCCATTGTCTTGCATATTTCCCTCTGCTTTATTACAGCAGACACTAAAGTGTGCAAATGGGAAATTGGTGTCCAGGACCAGCCACTTTCTTGATTTCATTTTATTTTGGCAACAAATGTTGTGTTTTTGTTATTCGTTCCTCTTTGAAGAAAACACTACCTTTGCTGAAACAAAGCTTCGTCATCTAATAACTACTTGCCCGTTTGGGATTTTCTTTATAGGCATTTTAATCTGAGGATGAGGAGGGACACAAAGCTGTTCTCTGAAAATTTTAAGTTGGATTTGTCTGGAGAAGAAGTCAGCTATGACACCTCACATATCTACACTGGGGAGCTCTATGGTGAGACTTTGCCTTAAAAGATTCTCATTTCTATTTTGTGATGTCCGTGTTAAAGAGGTTTAGACTGGCGAATCGTCCTGTGACTGTGACTGTGAGCACAGCAGTAAAAACAGGTGGAATGTGAGAGCTGAGAAGGATATTTTAAAGGTCTGTTAGTCATCTCCCCAGAATGGTTGAGATGGTTTCAAATCAAGTCTGTACCTTTTACTTTCAGGTGAGCAGGGCAGCCTGACGCATGGCTCTATTGTGGATGGTAAGTTTGAGGGTTTTATTAAGACACATCATGGGACCTTTTATGTGGAGCCTGCTGAGAGATACTTGGAGGACAAAAATGTACCATTTCACTCCGTCATCTACCACGAAGATGACATTAGTGAGTATATTCACACTTATCTCCCTACATTCAGTTCGAATTTATGTTCTGTTTTTAATATTCTCCTAACTTGTCTTGCTGCTTAGACTACCCTCATAAGTATGGGCCTGAGGGTGGCTGTGCAGACCACTCAGTGTTCGAGAGGATGAAGAAATATCAGTCTTCTGGTGTAGAGAACCCCACCAAGGTCAGTCACAGTGATATTTTAATACAATTCAGTAACCCTAATGCTGTTATTGTGGAACATCACATCAGAAGGGAACAGTAGGTGTGTTTGGTTACTTTTGACAGCATTCAATCACTTTAGTGATTGATACATTGACGACAAAGCATTTGTATATTGTACATTATGTATATTTTCTTTTATTGGACTAAAAAAAGTCAATCATGTACATAAATGTGAGAAGAATAAAATAGTTATTATAGTGATGTTAAGAAGCCCACAGTGAAATTAGATGTCACTGATATAGCAAAAATTTCCTGATGCAGAATATGTTTGATATGAATCTTGTGTGATGTGATCACTAAGGGACAGCTGTAAGAATATCAGGTCTTCACTGGTATAATGTGTTTTCACATGCATCTCAAGTGGCCATTTGTGATGGAATCTCTCTTGCAAATTAAAAAATACATCATTTCCATTTAAAAGACTAAAAGTGCTGCTGTTTTTACCCAACATTTTAAAGCCCAGTCTGTCACAAATTGAAAAACTTCATACCTAATAATATATAATATGGAAAATGACGCGAATTTGTACATACTTCTGCTTACCCAAAGGATGCTAGCTGAATTGGTGGTACTTCTTTGTGGACACTTTGGCCCAGGACACTTGTATGGGTGTCCTGAATGCACAATCGTAAAAGAATACACCTATATGTGGCCCTGGCCACCTCCGATGGAGGCCTGAGAACCCGTAATATGTAGTCTGTGCATCTAGGGTGTGTTCACACCTGTACATTGAGCACACCTGTACACTTTTCAAAGCATGATGAGTTAATAATTGACATTATGTGGGAAGCAGTTTAGAAAGATGCAGCGAGGTGCTTCAAGGTTTCACCATGCTGTTATGGGGTAGGGAATGGACCTTTAATAGCAGGACCTGCCGTTGCCTGAGATGCATAGAAGATACGTTTCAGGGAAAAGTGCCTCTTGATTGGGTTACCAGTTTTGGATTAAGCTGGAAGAAGCCATTCTGGTCATTGCTTCGCAGTCTTTCTGTAAATTACATTTGTGTGTCTTTGAATAGATGACTGCTGTGCTATTTCCATTGTAATTAGTTTAACAAATATTTATGATGTGTTGCTTGGTTGAACAAGTGAAAGAGAGAACTGTCAAGTCAGTATAGGTTAAACATTTTGGATATTTTTTGGAAGTTCTAAAATCAGTTAATTTACTGTGTAAGCAATTATCATTGCAGGAAACAAATGTAGTGTCTGAAAAGGTGTCGTCAGATGACCACGTGTTACAGAGGAAAAAAAGAATGACTCAAGTAGAGAAGAACACCTGCCAGCTTTTCATCCAGACAGATCACCTCTTCTTCAAATACTACAAGACCAGAGAGGCTGTCATTGCTCAGGTAAGAAGACAAGTGAAGTTTAGACTACGGGCCTCATGATCATACACATTAGAAATGTCTTTTGTAGGCTTTTACAATTAAAAGATTTCTGGATAGATATTTGTAATAATGGAATTATTATTCTACTGTTTTCTCAGATTTCCAGCCACGTTAAGGCAATTGACGCAATCTACCAGGGTACAGATTTTCTAGGTATCCGCAACATTAGCTTCATGGTGAAGAGGATTAGGGTGAGTCGAGTAGTGCTTTTTGTCTCTGCTACTTTTAGCCTAAATATCAGTGAACTGAACCGAATCAACCCATTAGATAATGTCCTGTTATTAGACAATATCTAGTGGTTTGATTTGTTTCAGTGATATTGTTTTAATAGTGGGCACTTATAATTATTTACATGTGAGGTTTCTGACATTATTTAGCAAGAAGTTATAGCCATTTCTGTGTTTAGTCTTTTGAAGAGTTTTTTTTCTTCTTAGATCAACACCACAAGTGATGAGAGAGACCGGTCGAACCCTTTCCGTTTTGCAAACATTGGTGTTGAGAAATTCCTGGAGCTGAACTCAGAGCAGAACCATGATGATTACTGCCTAGCTTATGTCTTTACTGACAGAGACTTTGATGATGGTGTACTGGGGCTGGCCTGGGTCGGAGCACCTTCAGGTACACATTAACCTCACTGATGGCGTAAAATACTGTTTTTTAACGGGTTAGTCTTTACATGCTGCAGCAGAGGTCTACAAATCAGTGTTTTATTGACTGAGGCATGGTCTGTCAGTCAGCAGCTTTGTAAACTCTAAAGTATTCTACTTGTTGCTATGGATTCTCAGGAAGCTCTGGTGGTATCTGTGAGAAGAGTAAGCTGTATTCTGATGGGAAGAGGAAATCACTGAATACTGGGATTATAACAGTACAGAACTATGCTTCTCACGTGCCCCCAAAAGTTTCACACATCACTTTCGCCCATGAAGTTGGACACAACTTTGGCTCTCCAGTAAGTTTGATCTACATCAATATTTAAACTGATAATTAAATTGCTAAGGAGAAAGTTAGTTTCTAATACTCCTATAGACAAACTGCTTTACTGCTTCTGCCTGTGTCATGCAGATGGACATGTTTCAGCCTTTTTTAATTCACTGCTAAAACAGACACTTGTCACTTTCCTTGCGTACTACTCTGATATCCATTATCCGTCACCCTACATTTTATTAAAGATCATATCTAAGTAAATTATTTTCTTTGAACATCAATTAAATAGTTAAAATGGTTATGGTCATTAAAGTCATGGGCATAGATAAGATTTTTGTTTCTCATTAGCACGACTCCGGACCTGAGTGCACTCCAGGAGAGTCGAAAAGCCAGGATAAAAAAGAGAAAGGCAACTACATCATGTACGCTAGAGCCACATCAGGAGACAAGCTCAACAACAACAAGTTCTCAGTGTGCAGCGTGCGAAACATCAGCCAAGTTCTGGAGAAAAAGAGGGGCAACTGCTTTGTTGGTAAGTTGCTCTCTCGCTGGGGGCGAATATTAAATGCAAATAACTTAACCTGACAGCATGATATCAGATCTGGTGTGACAGACGGCGTTATGTATTGTATATCAGATCGCTTCTTGTTTTGAACACACATCATGTTCAGCATAGCTGTTGTCCGTGATCTAGTGGGGCAGTGTCAACTATCAACTTCAAAAGAGCTTTTCAGTGAAGGTTTTCAGTCTTTGTGTCAAACTTGACTGCTGAAAGAGGCTTTTTTACAGTATGATTGAAGCTGTTCTGATGCACAGTTTTATGACTCATTAACAGACCCTCTTCAGTAACTCCCTTAAGCCCTCAGCAGTCAGGCCCTCTCATTACATGAACACACAACTCAAGAAAGAGCTGTCTTTGTGACTGAGCTGAATGCATCTGTTCTTCTAATGCATAATGTGTGTGTGTGTGTGTGTGTGTGTGTGTGTGTGTGTGTGTGTGTGTGTGTGTGTGTGTGTGTGTGTGT
>JBBPCW010000127.1:11738316-11749794 GCA_037974425.1 Phenacogrammus interruptus
TGTGTGTGTGTGTGTGTGTGTGTGTGTGTGTGTGTGTGTGTGTGTGTGTGTGTGTGTGTGTGTGTGTGCGCGCGCGCTCACATGCGTCCACACTTGTGCATTACTACAGAGTCTGGGCAGCCAATCTGTGGTAACGGCCTGGTAGAGCCTGGTGAGGAGTGTGACTGCGGCTACAGTGACCAGTGCAGGGACCAATGCTGCTATGATGCCAACCAGCCAGACAACAAGAAGTGTAAACTCAAACCTAACAAAGTCTGCAGGTACATGCTCATGCTTGATGCACATATACATGTCTTTAATTATTGATGGTCAGTAAATGTGATTTGTTGTGCCTGTATAGTGTTAAATTTTTAACATGATGTGTTTCAGATATAGGTCACAGAGAGTCTACAATTGCTTCCATGTAATGCATTCTATAGCCTGTATAAAAGACAGAGTGTTGGCTATGTTACACACTCCATTTTTCTTCCCCCTCCTTTTGTTCTTAGTCCCAGCCAAGGCCCTTGCTGCACTTCTGAATGCACATACAAGAGTCGTAATGAGAAGTGTCGGGAGGAGTCAGAGTGTGCTCATCAGGGCATGTGCAATGGAGCCTCAGCCCAGTGCCCTACATCAGAACCCAAAGCTAACTTCACTGCCTGCCATGGAGAAACCCAAGTCTGCCTTAATGGGGTGAGAATGGCAATGATGGAGGACTTGAACGTTACAGTATTATGTATTGCAAATAAATAATATTCATCAAATATAGTGTTTTTCATTATACCTGTTCTCGTCCCTCCCTCCTCTTTCACAGGGATGTTCTGGCTCTATCTGTGAGAAATATGGGCTGGAGGTCTGCACCTGTGCTAGTGTTGATGGGAAGGATGAGACAGAACTGTGCCATGTCTGCTGCATGGAGAAAAGTCAGTATACCCTGTTGATAATAAGTAGAGGATTATGTTTAGCTTTGGTTTCTGTTTTGTGTGTGCATTTTGCATTTAGCTTGTCAAGTATTTTCCATTTAGACAGTGTGATCTTTATTGGGTGCGCCGTAGAAAGCACACTAATACAGCAGTAGGCAGCAACTGTTGTTGTTAAGAAAAGATAATGATGTATCCTCATTCTGGGAATCACTCTCTTTTCTCCACCTCACACAGTGAACCCCAGCACTTGCAGCAGTACAGGTTCGGAGCGCCTGGCCCGATTCTTCAATAAGAAGGTGACCACACTGCAGGCTGGCTCTCCCTGCAATGACTTCAAAGGTTACTGTGATGTTTTCATGAAGTGCAGGCTGGTGGATGCTGATGGACCTCTGGCTAGGCTGAAGAAAGCAATCTTCAATCCTGAGCTTTATGAGAACATTGCTGAGTGGATAGTGGCAAGTATTTTTATCTGTTACATTTTCTAATTTATGGAACTTTTATAAAAAGTGTTGTGAGCATTTGTTTTCATGTGGCAGTGTTAATAGGCTTTTCATCATATTTATCTGTGTGTTTGTGTTTCTCAAGTTGTAATGCATATCTTTATATCCACAGGCTCACTGGTGGGCAGTTTTGTTGATGGGTATTGCATTAATTATGCTCATGGCTGGATTCATCAAGATTTGCAGCGTGCACACACCTAGTAGTAACCCCAAACTACCCCCACCCAAACCTCTACCAGGTACTTTCTAATTACCTATTTAAAGCAAATTCTTATTGTTATAAATATTCTAAGTTGACTATTGCTGTTGGTGTTTATCAAAGCTGTTTTCACACTGAAAGTAGTGGAAATTCCTCCAGATAAACATTGGCTATCAGGGCACATCTTTACTGAGCATTGCCATTTAGTCTTTCTCTTGTTCATTTAATTTTATTCATTAGAATTTGAAGGCAAAATCTTGTATCTCAGTTAGTTCATTTATGCAATTATACCATGTAAAATGTGTCTTAAAATCCCTTTAACTTTTCCCTTTATCTCAGGTACTCTGAAGAGGAGACGAGCCCAGCATGCTAACCAGCAGCAGCAGCAGCAGCAGCAACAGCAGCAGCATCATCATCAACATCACAACCAGAACCAGCACCCTCATGCCCACGGTCATCAGAACCAGCGTCCGTCCCAACGCCAGCCACAGCCCCAGCGCCACCACCGGCAGCCTAGAGAGAACTACCAGATGGGCCAGATGAGACGTTGAAGCCCCCAGAACACCCGGTAAAAAGATACCACCACTACCACTCCCTTCCCAGTGCCTGCCTACAGTGGGATAACAGTCACTTAAATATTTCACTACATCATAGCCAGAAGCGGAGAATTCTAGTTTTAACTCGGCTGGAAAATGCTAATTCTATTCCAGTTATCGAGAATTCTGAAATTCTTAACTATGTGCAGTTCTAGAACTCCAGTTTGGTTTGATCTGGATTTGTTCCTTCTGGCTGTAGAACAAGGCTTTACTCCAAAGAATCCAACTGGACCAGCACATGGAATCATCACTACAATCCCAATCTTGCGTTGCATTTACTGGGACCATTTTAACAGCTGTTTGCTACAGCTGCAACAACAAAATGAACAGTATGCTAAGATGAGAGCAAGTGGTTTTAAAGCAGCCTTTGTCCATAGTCATTTACACAACAAGAATCGTTTACAATTCTGTCCAGCTACCCGTAGTGGAACCTGGATTAATTCATTATGCTTCCGTTCACCCTACGGTCTTTATACTGAGCCACTAGATCATAGTGAAGATGTCTGCTCTGTTCAGCAGGACAGATTTCAAACTGCGTGGATGTCTTTGGTTTCTGTACTGGAAATCTCAGCAAGAAAGATGAAACGAGAATCATCTAAAACCTTTTCTCTTGCCCTGGAAACAAAAATGTTATGAACAACAGATGAAAATTGAAACAATCACTCATGAAGAAGTCTTACGTTTGTTTTTGTTTTCCCCCTCTATTGTCTACCATTACTGTTGGCATATTGAAGGTGTGCCAAGGTTTCAAGGACCAGGGATAGAAACAGCATCAGCAGTATCAGCCCTCTCCTCTTTTTGTTTCAAAGACTCAATTAACATCGACACACCTGGTTTAAGATGAAAGCATCAGTACCAGGAAGTGAGGAGGCAGACTTCATCTGGATATGTGTAACATGGTTCCAATACAGCATATTTTTCAGACAAGCAACGGGAACAAGCCTGATGTCTTCTCCTCACAGCAACTGCCTAATGCGCCACTGTACAGAATTACAACTGTAAAGAGAAAAAAATAATTGTATTATATGTGAAAAACAAAAGTATTTCTTCTACTGTTGGGAAAAGAAGTAAGTTGCCGTTTTGATCAATATTCTCAGGACTCAGACACAAATGAAGGGATTGTACTGGTGAGTGAAAAGGAAGGATTTAACAGACAAAAGATGGAGGAGAATAGAAATGAAAGCCTAATCTTGGTCAAGCTGACTGTTTGACTTCCCCCTGTACTGTTGTTTTTTTTTAAAGATTATTTATCTAGTGTTGTTTTGTGGAGAGGTGCACAAAACCAGCACAGCCCTCCAGTCTGGAGAAGAGTTACCCTTACGTTTCCAACATTTTTCTTGCAACTTTTTTGTAAATGACTCAAGTTTTCACCTTTGGTTAAAATCCAGAGGCTCGTTGTCACAGCACCAATTTGATACGCACACCCACACCTAATAGAATGTGCATGCCATGAATACTCTAGCAGAGATGTTAGTCCATCTAAACTAACTGTGTAAGTCTTAATCTATATGAAGAAGATATAAAGTGAAGTTTTCGTCATTCATTTACACTTTTCATTTAAGGCCCATCCTTCTTTCATCCTGTGGGAGGAGTGCACTTAAACAATTACATTTTGTTTAATTCTTCTACTTCAGAACTTTCTCCTCAGGCCCCGTATGGATTAACCAGTGTCTTCTATTAAATACAAACAACTACGCTGGGTCTGTCCCACCATTAACAACTTTCTAGAACATGTCACCCTTATTATTGTTAGTTTGACCTTTAATAACATATTTCCATATGCTGTGTATCATATGTAAGTTAATGTATTGCAACATAACATATTATTAACATTACATTTGGCTAGTGAAAATTCTCAGTAGAAAGCAGCTGCAAGAGCCTCATACTGAGTCCTGTTTCTCTGATATAGTATGATACAATGTAGTGGACATTTAAAATTAAGTCAGCTATTAAGTAAGCTGTAATACCCATCAACCAACACTCAGAATAGATGAAAGGCATCAAATTACCTTCGGAATCAAATTCTTATTGAAGCAAACAAAAATATATGCACATCTTTAAATATACGAAGGCTCAAATTTTTGGCTGAAATGATACTACCTGTGCTGGATGCCGGAGAAAAGAGCTAGTACAGAAATCCATAGCAGAGTTTACGTACATTTATGTGCATTTATACAGTAGTTTACTTAAAGGCTCAGTGGAAATGATTGTCTTGACCTGGTACACCCATTCTAGCTCATTTTGCAGGATACTCGATACTGACAGTTGTGAAGCTAATCACATAAGGACCACTTTACATGAGTCAAACAATCATTTTCCATAGTGTTTGAGTAGACTCGTCAAAGTGGAATTTACAGTGGCCTTAATCATTCGAGTAAATTGAATGATTAGGTTTTATAATGCTATCACAAATTCTAAGTGGAGTTGTCCTTTCGTTAAGGCCCAATGAAATGCCTGATGCTGTACCACTACGTTTACATCAATCCAACCACTGCCACCTCCATGAAGACTCATGTTTCTGAAGCCATGCTGAATAGTGGGTGGACAAATGTACAGACGTCTCGGGCATTTCAGAGACTGGTAGCAGGGATGGCACTGTTTGACCTCAGGGCTGACATCTCTCACTTTCAGAATGAGAGAGCCTCATCTGAACAACATCAGCTTTCGTTTCCATTACCATTTCTGTTGGAAACGGGGGTTGTAGTGTGGAGAGGTTTTTCACATTTGCTTCCATTGTTAAGGGTTTCGTGGATACAAGGTCCAGACGTGAACATGGGATCAGTTTTTTTTTTGTTTGTTTGTTTGTTTGTTTTTGTTTTTTTCCCGAATACATTAAAAACATCATCTGCTATATCACGTGAATGGACACTGCTTTGTGAGAGTCACCGGTGTGAGATCTTTGTCTCAAAGGGTTGTGGAGCAGCCAAGAGGCCATCATTAAAGCTGTTCTATTGACAAAGCTATAAACTTACTCCACTGTAAAGTATGTACAGTTCCTGGAAGCATTTCTTTTAAATTTGGAGATAAATATGAGATTTTGATACTTGTATGTCTATTTTTTTCCCTCTTTAATTTTTGAGAAACTGCCCAGTCAAGATTAAAATGTGACCATATTGTGACATTTTCTCTCGATTCTGAAAAATGTTCCTTTTTTTTTTTTTAATTATTTCATTACACTTCTCAGAATAGACTTCGTGCTCATAGAAAGTTATTTTCTCTTTTCTGCAGTCAATGATCAAAATATTTCAATGCTATTGAAGTGCATAGGCTTTCTTTTTTTCAGTCTGTTTATCCTGTGGTGTGAAATGGGGATAGGGTGAGAATACTCTCCTGTATCTGACATCTCTTTTATTGTTTTGTTTTTTGATTTTTGTTTTGCTTTTTTGTGTAGTCTTGGTGAAACTTTATAGAAAAAAAAATGTGCACTGAAAATGTCCGAAGTGAGTCAAAATGTTGTAGGTGATTATAGGCCGAAAGATCACAAAAGTTAGGAAAAAAAGAAAAAAAAACTACTGTCTGTTAATGTTAACTGTGTTTTATACAGTACCTAAATTTTTGTTCACTTTGAACATTTTTACTTAACATTTCAGAACGTATTGTGCAAAGAGATGTAATTTTTTGGAGTACTTGAAATGCATTAATAAAAAGGCTCAACTGAAGACATGTGTGACACACAAGCATTTCTTCCAGCACTTCAGAAACACAAACGTCTGTTGAAACCAATCACAAACAAGACGAAAGCTCATCACTTTTAATTCACTGTAAAGCATTAACAGATTCCTGTTCTTGTATGTCCTTGTGTGTTTTGGAAGCATCTTTCTTGATCCTGTTTGAAGTTTCCTGACAGCGCACAAACTCTTGCTCTTCTGAGGGCTTGAGGTGCGTTACGCCTCCCGTTTTACTGCAGAACCATGTCCTGAAGGCAGAGAAAAAGAAGCTGAGATAGAAATTGCTGAAATTTATACACTACCACAACATTAAAGCTACAGAAGTGAACAATATTGCTTAGCCTGTTATAATGATGCAATGATGTCATGGGTGGGATATATTAGACAGCAAGTGATCGGTCGGTTCATAAAAGTGGTGTGTTTGAAATAGACATAAGGGTGCCTTGATGGGTCAGAGCTGTTTGTGTGCCACGAAGAGCATCTGCAATATTAGACTGTTTTTTTTAATCTTACAGCTGTTTGGTGTACTCCGATATTCATTTCCACATGAATTTTATTTTTGTTTGTTTTAGTTCCTTTAAAATGTCACTGGTGTGTAGCATGTAGCACGGCTGCAGTACAGGTGAAGTGTCATTAGAGGGAGTGTTACACATGCAGTGTTCAGTGTTGTTATTGCAGCCTCTTCAGTTATCAGCACAACCAGGCTGTATATACATCCCACTCACTTTTGCTGGCTCTCCCCAGATTTGAGACGTATCTGTGCCACGCTGAGTTCTTTGTCCTGCCGGTGTCCTGCCCCACTCATGATGTTGGTGACCTGTCTCCACCAACTGGTTATAGTCGGCTCCCCTTCCCAGCGCAGGCTCAGTGCCTGCAGTTTCCCCAGATCTGCGGTCACTGCCACCAGGGTTGAGTATGTTGTGTTTTCAGCAAATTCTTGAGACCTAAAGAACATCAGGGAAGTGACAGGAGAGTGCAGGTAGTCTAAAGGTGTTTTGTACAATGTAAGTGTATTAGCCAATAGCCCCATTAGTCACTGCTACAAAGTCTTAACACATGATGTAACTGAACTGAGCGGCTTAGTAGCGAATCCTGATACACATGCACACTTGGCACTACGTGTGGATGCGGTCACTGACACGTGCCACTGCATTTATTAATGTAATTGATCTGCAAAGCAGGCCCAATGCTGTAGTGGCATGTGCCATGTGAGGGATTGTATAATAAAGCAGTGGCGATGGTGTCGGGAATGCTCGGAGCCCTGTATTGACTTGTCTTACAGTTGTGATCAGAGAGATTCTGTTGTGCATTAAACACCGGTTTGACTAAACTAGATGCCAAATGCCATAATTTCTTTCCTCGAGGGCACAAAAGTTTCCTCAGTCTTGCCTCTGGTTGGTTTCTTTTAATTAAAGATGAGTAAAAGCATTCCTGATGTGTGCTGTGGCTCAAAAGAATAATGGGAGTCAATTTGAAATGAGTGAGATGCCCATACGAGACCTGAAACTGAACTTCACTAGATCTGTAGAGCGGTGCAGACAGTTGGACTCACAGAGCAACAGACTGATGAACGCTTTCTCCTTTGGCTCCACTGAGAGAAATGGAGACATAGGCTTTAACAGGCTCGATCAGATTGACCAGCCGCACTTTGATCTGGTAGTGGTAGGCTGCGTGGAGAGAATAAAAAAGAGTGTAGCAGGTACTCAGCAGGCAGAAACAGAAAATATCTCCTAGGAGAAAATATTTTTTAAAAAATTCTGGCCAATATCGAAACTGCAGTTCAGATTGGGATGCTGTTCTTGAAATTAAGGCCCAAGTCTATTTTTAGTCAAGATAATCAACACATCTACTGAAGGCTTTAACACCAGAGGGGTTAAGTGTTCACACCTAAAGACTTCTGTGAAAATATTACTAATACGATTGAATATTAAAACTGCAGCTCTTGAGATTTGTCTTTGTGAATTCAATAATAAAAAAAAAAACATTAATCTTTCAGTCCTACTAACAGCTACACACTCAAAACATCCACTGACATATGAACCACCCCACTACACCTCACCTTTCCAAAACCGGCTTCAGAATCAAAGAGCACACATCAGTTCTTAAACAAAAGTCGCATTTGGCACTAAATGATTCCTAGCACATTTACCATGAATAGTGCAATCTAGTCCAGTCTAGTGCATAAATCATCTGAAATGAATTTTGGTCTTAACTTTATCTTAAGTGAACAGTTAAAATCTCTTGAGGAAAATGTGGGCAAAAGTGGAACGTGAAAGAAATCCATCGTTTTATACAGACTTTTTGCGAGTTTAAATTTCCAACATACAGGTCTATTCCTTAATCATCTAATGGAAGATACTTCTGATGTTTTGACACCCACCTTTAAATGGTGTTTGGGCACCGGTCTTCAAATAGAGGCCTTTGTTGCCTTTGGCGTACACCCTTCTAACGCCGAAGCCCAACGTGTTACAGCGATTCTTTTTGCAGTCCAGACACAGGCCTTTGGTAAAAGCAGAATTATCTCGACATCGGTAGGCTGTCATCTGTTGATCCGTGTTCAGAATGGAGTCCGTGAAGAGGTGGACCGCTCGCTGGTGAGCACATTTTATGGTCCTTGGTAAACCTGTGGACAGTTGATGTTACACCATCAGTGCCTGTGTCACACTCTTACATAAAATCAGTTTACAGGTGGTGGCCTGGACTTTTGATGCGCTCTGTTCTACCTAGCAAGCCAAACTGATTGAGGTTGTTGTATATGTCTGTCATCTTGCATCCAGGCTGGAACGAGCCTCCGTTTGGGTAGAAATCAACATGGCCCACTGGCTGCAGGATGCCCACCGACAGCCCGATGCCTGTCTGAGAAAATGTGTGGACAGCATCCACAAACTTGGCATCATCAGGAGACAGCCTGTCGATGGCAGGAACTCCCTCAAAGCTGGGGCCGGCAGCGTCCAGACCTGTCCACGAATAGAAAAACGGATCACATTTATAATAGTTGGCACTTTGAAGCACCATTCCAGTTGCAGTGTTTTAAATAACTTTCAAAAAACAAGGTGTGGTTTTATTTTGCCTTTTGTTCGTGGAGAATAGATTTCAGGGTGCTACTTCATTCCTACTGACTACAAAAAAGTACAAAAGATATTTCTCATGCAGCTCTCTGTGCATTTTGAGATCCGATACCAGTAAAGTCAGGTAGCGACATGATATGGTTCATGCCAGAAGAGCACATACTCTGTTTCGCAGAAGACATAAGATATCAAGATACAGCATAGAAATATGTGATCCAACAAACTTTCACTTAAGTTGCACAGTCCAGAGCTCCATCACAGTTCTCAATGGGAGACTAAAAGAACTAAAAGGTCTGTGTTCAGATCAAATGGGATCTAGGTGTCAGTTTCACAGTTTTCAGATAGTAGTGGATCCTGATACATACAGGTGTAGTTCTTTCCCAAAGAGAGTGACTGAAGGTGTTAGCTCCTCTGTACTTAAATCACTTATAGTCTGTTTCCCGGACAGGGATTAAATCTAGTCTGGATATGAAGCAAGTATTTCAATTGAAAAGGAAAGGGTAGTCCAAGACTAGACTTAATCCCTGTCTGGGATTAATGTTTTCTGTTAGGCCTGTTCTGGGCTTTAAGACATTATGTGAAAAGGGATGCGACTACATGAAGGGGTTAATTTTTATAGTCCATTCAATGGCCGTCACCTGGGTTAGCATGTTGTCATTTCTGGCGAAGCAAATCCAAAAAGAGTCATACTAGTGGGTGTCTGAGCGGCAGCTTTTTGGTCAACACTTCTAACACGTTCTAGCATGTGTGGCTTCTCTTCTTGCAGTGAACTGAGCAGTGATACCCGATGCTGCCTCAGGTTAGCCCTCTGAAGGAGTGCTACTCTGCCTGTCTGTTAGTTCTGTTTGTTCTACACCACATTTGAAGGTGAGTATCAGTAGAATGGTCGCTGAATTTGTGGTCTTGTTAAATGCCAGAGCTGCTGATCACCCAGAATCAGAGTATCCTGTGTTTTCTGTTTTTGAGTATTTTTCTTTATTGGCTGCTTCACATGTATCTCTGAGTGACATCTCAGCCTATGCGTGGGCACAGTATCAGCTGTGCTTCACACCATTTTTGGTGGCCATCCAGAACTCACGGAACTGCAGTTCCATTTGTACTCAGCCTTTTGATGGTGATAAAGCAATAGAGATCGTTTATGATGTTTGTTTGGTTTTTTTCCTAGAGATGTATAGATACAAAGAACACAAAGTTCTGGTTGACTACCTCTACAGAAGATTCTGCCAGCCTTCAAACGACTGTCTTAACACAGTCAATTCAATAACAACACATTCTTCTGCATGTAAATCTATACTACAATCTTTCCTTAGATAAGATTCTAGAGACTGTCCAGGGTTGCGTGCACCTCTGTGTTTGCATTTTTGGTATGATCTTTGTCATTTTTCTGAGGATTCTTAAAGGGATTCTGCATCTTGTTTGTAGATTATTACAAGGATTTGTATGGTTTATAGTTGCTTCAGTTTACAGTTGCTAGATCAGCCTGATCCTAGTATTTTTTAGGTCAGAAACTAATGTAGAACAACACTATCTACTGTCTCTTGGGTTGTTAAAGTACCTGTTATGCGGCCCAACCTTTTGGATCCTGTAAAATGACTCCCTGCAAACCCAGCCACATGTGCTCCCATACTGTAACCAATCAGATGGACCTTATCCATGGTAAGCTGGGTAGAGTTCTGTGAAGAAGAAGAAAGACAACCATAATGTGTTACTGGGATTAACTATGCAGATAAACACATTGGTTATAACACCAGTCTAATAGTAAATATTTATTCAGGGCAGCAGGTTAAACTCATTCTCGGTTATTTTATGTGAAACCTAAATGGAGCCAAGGAATTTTGCCCTTTTCAGCACTCAGGTAATGACTGTTTTTCTTTCTGTTTCTTTTGTATTTTTTTAAAAGACATTATTACCTCCAGCCACTTCAGGAGTCTCGCCACATCAAAGCCCACCTCCTTGCTGTTCTTGGCTGCGACTGAGTACGGCTGGAGGGCTAAGGGTCTCCAGTCACTGATCAGCACGTTCACATGCTCTAGTCTTGTCTTGAGGGCTGAAGCCATCCTGAATATCCATTCTTCCATTAGTCCATTGATCTACACGAAGACGGAGATGAAAGTCGGCCCAGGTCAGTAAATAAAGAGCAACTGTGGCCATTGGCACAGTTTAATAGGCAGCTGTCCTGATGATTCAAGATTCTTTATTTGTCACATGCTGTCATACAAGTACAACACACACTGAAATGTATCCTGAACCGCTCCTTTCTGACTGTGCAAACATTAAAACAATAAGTAAATTATAAATTAAAATTTGGACATTTTCTGGAACCCAAATAAAATAAAGAAATGAGTACAAGTAAATATAAGTATAGATGCAAGTAAATCTTAAATTTTTAAAAAATATATAAATCTAAAGTAAGTAACAAAGGAGGAGCACCACCAGTTAAGTGAAATATGTGGACTGAATTTTTTTTATATATGTATTTATATAAATAAATATAGCAGCAATATGTACATTGTGCAAATGGAATGTTAAAGTGCATTGTGCCATA
>JBBPCW010000127.1:11802424-11841100 GCA_037974425.1 Phenacogrammus interruptus
AATTTCAGATTTCAAGTAGAATCTTAATGTAACAGAACGTTATATAACAAGTACTGGGTTTGTCGGGGGGTTTACAGAGGGTTTACTTATACCTGTCCCCAGTGCAATACATGTACACTGAGTGGCACTTATGCCCGCAACTAGGGAGATTAGCCACAGAAGGCTGAAACCCTGTATCTAACACTGCTGTTTTTGCAGTGTTTACTGATCTATGTTCTCTCAAGAGTAAATACAATAATACTTTAGCTTGTTTCAGATTCACCATTGTAAGTCATGAGTATAGAACATGTTTTCTTGGAGAAAGAGAGTGAGTGTTTGTGTGGGGGTGTGGGTGGGTGTTTGTGTGTGGTACAACTTGACATTGTGATGTTTTTGTAACTTTAAAGCAAACTTGTTTATATCAAAACCATTTGCACTGGAACTCACATCGTAAACAATTCCTAACCAAGCATTAGAGGGCATCCTTAATACACCTTTTTTATTTTGGAACCCAGGACCTTAGTAAATCTCACGCACATTTAATGTTGGAGCACAAATATTCATATATTAAATTCATTGGCATGGAAGAATCACCAAACTACGAAACTAGCTTTACTGTTACCAGAGAGTCTTGTAGCTTTTGTTTCTCAATAGGACAGGAAAAGGTGAAACGATGAATATGGAAGAGTACTTATCCCAAACCATTTGTTTTTCTCTGGAAAAAAATTTAGCCAATCTGTTGTCAAATGGTGCCATAATGAAAACGATGTGTACTTTGTGAAACACAATGATATAGTCAAGTCAAGTAGGTTTTTATTGTCAGTTCTACCATGTACACACAATACTTAGTAAAACATGAAACAACATTCCTCCAGGACCATTGTGCAAAACAGGAGCAGAACAGCACAGAACTAAAACACAAGTGCAAACAGAACAGAACACAAGAGCAACAATAAAACTAAACAAGAGAAGACATCGTTCAGTGTAACTGACAAATACAGTATTTTGACTGGTACTATATTCTAGCAGCAAAGATGTGCAAAAATGCAGAACATTAATAAATATGATTGTGCGATTTTAGAACAGTAATACATTTAATTGTGCAGTTTGTAGCAGCAGCATTACAGAGAATGTTGTTTTTTACAGAATGTGTAATATAAAAGTATAATATATACAGTGTTTTGGTTGTTGCAGATCTTAATTCTTCAAACAAAATCACTTCAGCTTTATTAACTTTAAAATAGAATGCCATTAACATGAGAACGTGTTCTTTAAGCTCTCACTGGCACAACCTGCTAAACAGTCTGTTGCTAGGTGCTTTATTTTTTGATTCTTTTTTTGTCGGCCATTGTTCGTTTATCATTTTAAGCAGGCACTAATTTGTCATTTAAGAAAAGGGAATAGAAATGAAGACAGTCTTTTTCTTTTATTAGGTTGATTTTTTTTATTTTTATAATATGAAGTAATTATTCATTTTATTGTATGTTAATTATATAATTGCTCATGACAATCACTTATATTCTTTAATATCTCAGTCTTAGCAAATGTTTAAACCATTTTTTTTTTTTTAGGTCCAAAGGAATAGGCAGTTGATGACATCCCCTAGTCCAGTGGCGGCAGCAGCAGAGGGAAAGGTTCTACCTGTGAATTTCCAAGTGGTTACACAGCCTGTTAAGCAGTCCCCTAAAACACCTCAGAATGTCCCTGCCAGTCCTGTTGGTGACCGGTTAGCCAGACACAGATATGCCCAGATTCTACCTAAACCCTCTGCCACAAGCGCCATCACCCTTCGATCACCCCCGACACTTCTCATCACTCATAACAGCCCAATTAAAACAGTGATGCCTACTCAGCATGTCAGTTCGGTGAATGTTGTCAAGATGACAGCTATATCGCTGACACCAAACAGTAGCAGTGGCAGCAGCACGCCAACACCATACCGACCTGCTTCAGCTGGTGTCAGTAGCACTCTTTCCCAGGAAGAGCCTAACCAAAACCAGCAATCTCAGAACGGCAGCTCAACCACTCTTCTGTCATCTGGAACTGGAAGAGTTAGCCGCCTTGCCACAACCCCGATTCCCTCCGTTTCCTCCACTAGCGAAGTCAAGGTGACATCTGAAACTGTGAATGACAGTAACTCATCTGCTGGTGCTGAAAAGCAGAGCACTGCACCAGGGAGTAACGCTGGGCAAAAGAATGAGAGGGCCACTAAATATAGGGCTTCCAGTGAACCTTCTCTTCTTGTCAAGGCATCCCCAGTGCCTGAAAGAGTTAGTAGGGCCAAGAGTGACTCTGCAACGCCTCCCAGTACAATCATAAGGGCAGTTGCCCCAGACAGCAATAACAGCAGTGATCGTCAGGAGAGCACTTTGTATTTGACCGTTATGAATCAGAACGCTGATTTGGGATTGTCAGCCAATGGTGCAGTCTTTCCCACAGGCCAGTCAACAAAAGATTCTAGTCTTGGCTTAAAAAGTCCTCGAAAGCGTTCTGCTTCTGTTTTGGAGACGCATGCAATCCCAGTTAAGAGGGTGTTCATATCTCAGCAACCTTTGGATGCTATCAGCAATCCAAAACTTGGTCTTGCAATAGCTGCAAAGAGGATACAGAGGCCAGGCACTCCTGCAAGACCAGAAAGTGCTCCATGCAAAGTGACACTGAAACAAAGTAACTCCCTTCCAACACAAATCTTGGCACTTTCAGATACTCCCATAGAAAACACCTCTCGGACTATTGTAACTCCTCAGAGCTCTTCACAAGTAGAGCATGAGGACAACTCCGCTGGAATAAGCCCAGAAATAGCCTCTTGTAATAGCACAGCAACTGCTCAAGCTTTATTGCAACAAATTGCAAGCCACCAACAAGTCACCACTGCCATTTCACAGGAGGCATCTGCTGTAAGTGAACTGAAAAGCTCGTTACAAGACTACTCTCAACAGATACAGGCTGAACAGAAGCAGGTATCGGCTAGCCATCTGCCACTGATGGCCCAAACATCTGAAGCGTCTGCCCAGTTGAATCTCCAACAAGATATTGTTGACTTTGATGGAGCCCAGGCTAGCATGGACTATTTCCCTTTCAATGATGATGACATGACCCAAGACAGCATAGTGGAAGAGTTAGTTCAGATGGAGGAGCAAATGAAGTTGAACAGTAGTCTGCAGCCTTATCTTAGCTCTCTTGATATACCTTTACAAGGTCAGTCAGTTGCTCAAAGCACTATTCTTTCCCCCCACCAGAGTGGAACTCAGTTTTACCACTCTGCACACAGTAGCACCACTCCAGTCCACACTCCTACGCCCACCCCAACTCCAACACCAACTCCGACTCCAACCCCTACCTCTGAAATGTTGCCAGGAGGCCATAGTTTGACCCGAGAGAGTCCTTGTTCTAGAATGGCACCCATTACTCCAGTGGATGGCATTTTAGGTGGTCGACATACACCTATTAGCACTCCATTGTCCAACTGCAGCAGTAGTGTCCCCCCAAGTCCAGTTGAGTGTCGTAATCCCTTTGCGTTTACTCCCATTAACTCCAACATACCAGGTTACCATGATGGCAGTGTAGTGTCTAGTAGCCCGGTTAAGCCCATGCAGAGGCCCATGGCCACTCACCCCGATAAAGCTAAAATGGACTGGATCAACAACCGATACAACAGCACGTCGAGTTCCCCATCCATTTCAAACAGTACTGCTATTGGAATTCTTCCAAGCTACCAGGACCTTGTTGAGGATCATTTCCGTAAACCCCATGCATTTGCTATACCAGGACAGTCTTTTCAGTCTCAGTCCAGGCACCAGGATGGCCATTTAGGCCGATTGACAACTGTGTCACCTGTTCAACAAGGGCAGCAAACTATAGAAAATAAGCAAGAAAGTTTTGCTGTTCCAGCTCCATTAGACAATAAAACATCTGGGAATGGAGGTGGAACCTTCAGGTGTCGTAGTGTAAGCCCTGCTGTCCGTCAGCGTAACCTAAGTGGCACTACTGGGCAAACCAACCCTGCGCCAAGGTCTGTTGTTTCACCATTTAATTCCCCCTTGACATCTGAAGTTCTTAGCATTCTTTCCAACAGCCAGGCCGTGGTAACTGCCAACAGCATGGCCCAAAGGAGCCAGTCAGTACCGTTAAGTATCATGATGCAGTCTGAGATGTTGCCAATCAGCCACCAGGGTCAGCAGAGCAACAGTGCCAAGATCACCAGTGTGCTCCTAAGCAAGATGGATGCAGATGGGGATGACACGGTGCGTGGGTTAGGCGTCAATAACATGCCCTCCAACTACACAGCCCGGATGAACCTCACACAGATTCTGGAAACTACACAGGCTTTTGCTGGAGGCACAAACCATCAGACACAACCACTGCCTGTCTGCTCAAGTCCTTTACCATATGACTTCCAGAAGCCTGGTTTCCTTATAAGCACCGGGGGTGAACAGATTACTTTTTCCAGTGATGGCCAAGCACAGTCAGGCTCTGGGCTGCAGCAGCAAGAGCAGCAGCTCCAGCTACAGGATCAACAGTTGGAACTACAGGATCAGCAACTGCTGGAGGATCAACAGTTCCAGGACCAGCAGCTGGAATTGCAGGATCAACAGTTGCACCTCCAGGACCCACAGCTGGAATTACAAGACCAACAGTTACAACTACAGGACCAACAGTTGCAACTGCAAGACCAACAGCAGCTACAAGATGATCCGAACCTCAGCCAACAGCAACTGCTGCCTCAAACCTCGCAACAGGATGAGGAACAGCAGCAGCAGGAGCAACTGGACTTCAACAGCACTGTCAAGGATCTCTTGGGGGAGGATGGACTAAACCCCAGCTCGCAACTTGTTGGGCAGGTAGCCTCAGAACTCAGTGCGGTTGCGTCAGACTTCTCCAGTGAAATGCGTTTGACATCTGATCTTTCTGGTAGCATCAATGACCTGAACACTTTAGACCCAAATCTTCTGTTTGACCCGAGTCAGCAACAGGACCAATATGAAGACACGACACTGGAGGAGCTGAAAAACGACCCATTATTTCAGCAGATCTGCAGTGACACTGTGAATTCTGCTGGATTTGATTGGTTGGAGAACAAAGACCAGCCAACCGTGGAAATGTTGGGTTAAGTAGTGTTTCCTGTTCTTTTACCGTCACGATTATTGCTGTGTGCCACTATTTATGTTTTCTGTTCATTGTTTGTTTTTGTTTTATGACTATCTCTATATACTTTTATATACTTTTAAAAAATGTGATGAAGGTTTGTCACTGCAGCAGCTGGACACACCAGTCAGTCCAGAGAGAAGTGCCAGCCTGACCTGAAGTGATCTTTTACAGGCTTGTGCTTTTTTTTTTGTTGTTGTTGCTGTCCATCCAAGTCTCATCATCCCATGGCTAAATTTAGGGTTTTGTCTGTAATCAGTGATTTTTCCCCGATGAATTCATATCATTTATTCCATGGTCAGTACATTCCTTTATCACATAAATACAACTACACATAATACACTTGACTGTGTCTACAAATCTGATCTTAAATATATTACACTCCCACAAATCAGCCATCGATGTGGAGCCGAATGCAATACTTTAATAATGGAAAACTGAGCTTTGATAACTGTCTTGCAAAGGCAAGGAGCAGCTGTGCATTGCTTCATTTGCCCTTGCAAGTATGTTGGTGAGTCATATTGCTAAGTTTACTTCATTTTTTTTGTCACGAAAAAAGTTTGTCATTTCTTCATATCTTAACTAAATTGTCCGTCAAATTAACATAAAATTTTAGGTGCTAATAGGTGCTGAGTAAAAGTAACTGGCATCTGCCAAATCACTTTTTGGTCATTGTTGTGTTTTGCCTAATAAAAGGTAAGTTAGCATATTTAATAATAGACATACTACTCGTACTGTTAAATTAAAAAATAACGGCGAAGAGTCAATTTTTTTTATATATCTACACTGTTTTGGAAAAAAGTGAATATTACGAGAGGGGGTTTGGTCTGCCTTATTTTCAAAGTCCAAGGCCTTATGTCATCTTTAGGGAGGCTATAATGAATGGAATTTGAGGATTTTGAAAAAATCTTTGCTGCGCTTCAGAAAACGCTTGGCTGTTTGTCATTGTGAATTATCATTTTGATTTCCAAACTTGTCCCCTTGAATAATGCTTGCAAACTATTGTATCCATCATTTTTGCCATGCCATGTAGCTATTTTACACATTCTAAACGTTAATGGCTTACAAGATGAATATAGACAGAGGTAGAACGGTATGGTAGATGGGTAGATATTCTGACTAAGGCTATGACTTGTGATGAAAAGTCCAACCCAGTGTTGTCGTCAGTGAGTTTCAGCCTTAAATCCGTACCAAAGAGAAGCTGTTGAAGAACAATAAGTGATTGAGATCTGTTACATCCATCTCCAGGTGACCATCATCACTAGAGGGATCTGGTTGGACTCATTGGTGAATTGAACAGGGTTTTATGGTGCTCGAGTTCCTGGTGGGCTAATATTTGTGTATAGTATGTATATGGCAAACGTAAGTGATGTACAGTTAATTATGGATGGAAGCATGTTGTCCAACTTCATTACTTAATGGATTCATAGAAACTTGGCTATTCGTAGTCAGTATATTAACACCATATTTGTTAAAAAAAAAGAAGATAGTCATGATTTTAAAATTCCATTTTATTAATACAATGTATGGTGATGATTTTTAGATAGATCTGAGTGCCCTTGAGGGGAAAAAAAAAAGAAATCATATTGAATCTATAGCCAGCACGATATGCTGTGTGTTATGTTTTTGGCTTTATGTGTTGTGCAAGTAATGCTGTCCGTTTGGTCTCTAGCTTGCTGATGTGCCATTTTCCTTAAGAGTTTATTGGTCTCTGCTTTTGCAGATGTGATGTGTACATTGAGAGAGGAATAAATAGCATGGTTTATATAAAAAAGATGACTAATGATATATAAGATGTTCATTTTATTGTGACAGTCAAATGTATTGCGCAGAGAACCTCAGAGTGGCAGGCACTGGAAATTCAATGGTTCATGGTTCAGCAAACTTTGGAAGTTCACTTTATTGCACTAAAAAGTTTCCTTTTTTGTAAACCATGGCTTTGTCAGAGATTTAAAGGACAAAATGGAACAATTGAAGCTGGCAAAAGCAGATTTTTTTTCAAAGGTAAAATACAAAAGGGGAATTACTTATGACATGTCAGAAAATTACAATGAATTATTGCCTTGTGTAGCAATGTGCACTAATCTCAATGAGATACGCATTTTACTCGTTCTCATCCATGAGAATAAGAAAAATAAAAGCAAACAAAATTTAAGATAACATTATCAAAAGTGAATAAAAAGAGAACATGCTTCACTATGTTATTCAATGATTGTATGTGCGCATGTATGTTGAACTATCTATTGTAGTATACTTTGTGACCACTCCCTCGGCCAAAATTGAGGGCTGGTTGTGTTGACCAGATAGAAAAGAAAAAAAATGTAGTTCTTTGGAATTAAAGCTATATGTGTGATGTTTGCTAAGTTAATATTGTTCTGTATGTTTTAGTTCATGAATATGTTTTTTCAGTACATTCATCTTTTGTTGTGCTTTTTTTCTTTTATTTTTTACCAAAAAAAAAAAAATGCCTTTGTGAAGAAAACTGTAAATAATTTTTTCTATGTTCCGGCATTTATCGAGGCACTGATTATTTACTTTTTTATTTTAAGAAGGAAAGATCTAATCCTTTTTTGATACACAGAAGATTCATCAAACAGTAAGTCCAATGCTGTATTTCAGACTGGTCTGGTAGAGAAAATTGTGTTTATTCTTTCTGTCTATTTGAAACAGTAGAATTGAACCCTTCTCTGTGCTGTTGTCTGGTGTACTGCTCAATGTACAGTAGCTTGTTAATATTGCAGAAGCGTTTTAGCGATGTTTTTCTTTTTTCTTTTTTTCAATGGAAAGTACTCACAGGTGAGATTTTTTTAAGTGGTTTTAAAAGCCAATAAACATTTTTAAATAAGTGTTTCGCCTGTTTCAGTGTTGGATGTTTATTTTTGTCACTTTAACATTTGAATGGTTTTATTATTATTATTATTCCTTTTCTATAAAGGCACCTTTCAAGGCATGCAAGAATATCTTACAGACCAGAGCATCAACTTAATACAAATATATAAATTAATTTTTTACGTGTGTATGTATGTGTGTGTGTGTATATATATATATATATATATGTGTGTGTGTGTGTATATGTATATATGTGTGTATATATACACACACATCACAAGAATTGCATGTGTGTGAAAAGCTAGTGAAGGTTCGAAGACCTGAGTGATGTATTCTATGGAGGAGGTCTAGTCAAACTTCTCACAATATTCTGTATAACCACTTATAGCTTATGCAGAATCTTGTAAGGGATTCCAATTGTAAGGCAGCCAATAAAGAACTGCAGTAATTTGTGATGCTACTAAAGCATGTTCCAGGATAGCAGTACTATTACATGTGGCAAAAGGATGGAGACGATTTGTTCGGCAAAGGTTGAACTATGCAGACTGGGTGATGTTATTAATGTATGGTTTAAAGGATAGAGTACTGTTGAGGGTGACGCCCAAGCTCCTAACCTAAGAAGAGAGAGAAACTAGGGAACTGTCAATTGTATCTATAAGGAGGACCTCCGTTTTAGTGTGTTGAAAAATAGAACAAAGCCAAGCTTCAATTTCAAGGAGACAATCGGAAAGAACAGAGGGTGAAAGTGTCATCAGCATATGTGGATCTAACTGGCAGGTAGAGGATCTGAATAAGATTAGCGGAAATGAAAGGAATATATGAGGGTTCTGGACAGAAAGATCTGTCTGTCATGTTCATTGATGTGGTGAGATACTGGCTAATATGAATTTTTGCATGAGAGAAATTCAAGACCGTATTGCATTGTTCGGCAGAGTAAAACTGGTGAAAGGGCTTCAGGTGGCTGGATAACATTATTACAGTGGCATAGGGGGCTCTAGTATTCCCATCACTTAACCTAAATAGTTTTGTTTTTTTTAATAATAATAAACAGATTTGGGAGCACATCCGTATAGATAAGCTGATGATCATAATACATTTTTTATGATTAGCAAAACCAGTTTTTGCAAACAGATGTTCCAGTCTACGTCCTTTTAGTTTTAAGCTGACGAAGATCGGGTGTACCAAGGGACAGTGGGTGGGTAAGAGAGTAATCCTGTAAAGCGGGATCACATTGCCCTCTGCTGGTCATGAAAGAACATGTGCAAAATGCCCTGACATCTCTACATCTCATGGTAACTCTCAGCAACAATAACCATGGATCAGTACCAAACCAGTTTAAATACTGTTTCCTGACAATGGCTCTTTGCAATTTTACACCAAACCTGAAAGACGCTTCAAGGACCATCCCCTTCTCTGAATGTCATTTCCAACAGACACTGTTTTTTTGTGTGTTATTTTTTGTTCAGCTTCTTTGTCGACACTTTTGGCCAATTGAAACACACTGTTAAATCATACAGTTTAGGTTCAAATGCCTTCATTCTAAACTCAACACTTGAGGAATGTAGTATTTAGTGGTTTCTACCAGATTAAGTAATTTATCCGTTATTGGCCGAGCAAGAAATTATAACTTGGTACAATGGCCATATATTTATATATACATTTTTGCTATTTTTACTACATAAAGTTTTTAACTAACATCAGTTCCTGTCATAAGTATCAATGATCTATTTCTTTTTTTTTAATCTAATTCTTTTTTATATATATATATATATATAAGTACAAGTTTATTTGCACTATGCACTTGTTAGTAAACAACATTAAAAATGGCAATTTTCTCTATATTCTCAATGCGACTGGGCCAAAAATGTAAGAAGTCTGAAATATGTAACTGATTAACATCAACACAATTTTATCTGACATTTATGTCAAAACTGTGTCATTCATTTGCTCCACTGGCAGTAAGTCATCATCCTCCCCTATTGGAAAATAGTAATTTTATATAAATTTGCTCGCTTGGCCAAAAATGGATAAATGACATCATGTAGGAGATTCTAGTAGACTGTATGATTTAACAGTGTTAATAACAAGGAATTAAAATGTAGTTTTCATGGGTTTCAATTGGCCAAAATTGACCACTAAGACGTCAAGTGTTACAATTGGATATTTGGAGTATATTATTGATATATTTAATGAGTTGAAGTTAAAAATTAAAAGATCTGAAAAAACTCCAGACCCTTTGGAAATTTCATTTCATTTTGCATTAACAGATAAAATGGTCAAAAAAAGCATGAACTTGACACAAAAGGCCCACAGGAGGACCAGAGGGTTAAGTTTGCACAGTAAAAACTCAACACAAATGAAATAAAAGTAGTAAAATAGTATAAATATTCTTTACAATAGATAGTAAAGTGTATATTTATAGATTTTAAGGTGCATTTTAGACAGTGATATAAAATACAGTGCATCATGTTAAATTATTACAGTATGCAAAAAATATAATTTAAAGTGCAGATAACAATATTCCCCTTATTTTGAACCGTGAGAAAGCAGTTTTTGGTGTCGCCATGTTCTAACAAAGGTGAAGGTTTCTCCGGCTGTGCAGCAACCCCCTCAGAGGTCATGGGGGCAGGGATTCACTCTGGCCTTGCCTCTGACCGAAGGGGGAGATACACTTGGGTGTTGCCGTTTTTCCTATGGCCTCAATGATATTCATAATATGTTAATGACTTTTGGCCTATTGATCTTGACCTCCTCCTCGCTGGCCTTCTGTGACGAGAAACCTCCATAGTATGGTGGTCAGCAGGAAGCAGGAGGGTGAGGGGGTAGTCAGTAGGTTGTGGTTGTGAGTAGCCACACTATTGATGGTCATCATCAGAAATTCAGCTAAAACAAATCTGTTCCTATATTATTTATTTTACACTGTGTGTTCTTGCCATAACTGTGATATATCACTGAATCTTACTGATGCATCAAAAAAATGTTAGAAATATACAAATGTTATAGAAGTTAAAAATAAATGATGTTTAAACTATTTTATGTACGCCTTTAGGATTTCCTTGAAAAACAAATATACAGAAGAAGCAATAAACTTATTTTCACATTTAAAACCAGGGAAACTACGGGTTTTATTGACGACTTGTAGTAAATCGTGTGTGTTCTTAGTGAGATCCCTGATCTGATTGTGCTGAGTATGGTGATCAGGCGCTCAGCTGTGAGGGAGGAAAGTCAATCAATGGCCTGCTCTGATCAATAAGTGATTTAACTGCATACATGGCCATTTGTTTGCTGGTTGTGCAAAAGTGCATTATTAGAGGATTTTGGCATTGGCAGGTTCACTCATCATGGTCTGTTATAAATAAGGTTTTATGTAAAAATAATAAATAAAGACTGTTATATAAATGTGCAATGTATCAGGTTTGCAGTTTGTGTAACACAGTGGTCATGTGATGTGCTAAAGGTATGTATGTAGGGAGCTGATAGGATTGCATGGAAATATCTTCTGGGAACTTGAGAAATGAATCTAATTACCATCTTTGGAAAAAAAAAGTTATTCATTCAGATGGTGGCAGAGCATATGCAGACATGCAGAAATCATCTTTTATATTAAAGAATCAGTCACACCATACACCACAGGTTTTACTACATATCCATTTATTGCATACGCTGCAGATTTTCATTCTTGTAAAGAACTGGGAGACTGCTGAGTGAAAACTTCCTTTCTAACATGGAAAGTATTGATAACATTACATCTCTGACATCTCTCTTGTGTAGTGATGCCAATTCAAATTCTTGGCTGTCTTTTAAGTTTAAGTGTAAAGTATCCATTGGATATGAACACACCACAGCACACAGTGTGAACAGCACAAAACTGTTCCCTGCTTTAACCCATTCCTGGGGAGCAGTGTGTGGGGACGTTCAGGGTACCTGTGGTGCCACTGACAGCACTGGGATTGGAACCCACTGGCCCATTGGATAACTTTTTTTATAGACATTTATAAACGGTTCAAAATAAGGGTAATATAGGTAAGTGAGTAACATGCAAATGTAGAATATCTCACTATATATATGTGTGTGTGTGTGTGTGTGTGTGTGTGTGTGTGTGTGTCTGCTCAGTTCCTCTGGTACAGTGAATGCTGGTTACCTTTAAAACTCATTCAAGGTGCATAATTGGATTTTAAGAAACTGATGTACCCCTGAGTACCCTCAGTACGTGTGTACCTTGCTGAACATAAGAATGTACCCAAGAATGATTTGCTTCCTACTAATTTCTTCTTTAAATTTAATCACAGTCAATTTTATTTATACATTATACTTTTGACAACCAAATTGTCATGAAGCAGCTTTACAGTGTCCAGGTCCGAGTCCTTAGTGAGTGAGCCAAAGGTGACAGAGGCGAGGAAAAACTCCTTCAGCTGGAGGAAGAAACCTTGAGAGGAACCAAGACTCAAAACAAGAACCCATCCCCCTCAAGTCAACCCGGAGAGAAAGGAATGAGAGTCTTTATGGGGATAAATAACAAGAGAAGGCTTTAAAAAAGATTATAGACAGATAGGCCACCTACGGCTAACAGAGTGTCCATATTGGTAAATATTGCTGGAAGAGGAACTGAGAGTCTGTGGTCCATAAACATCAGGATCAGGAGCAACAATCTCCGCCAGAGCTTTAGGCGGCTTGGGGAAGGGCCCGAGTGGAGCCAGGATCAGCCGGCAAATGTGCAGCAGTTCCTCTCAGAGAGAACAGAGGAGAGAGTTAGTTCAGATACATTTGCAGATGATTGCAAGTCCTGTGAGGAGTGCAAGTTAAGACTCCGGCATGAAAAACCCTAAGAGCCTATACACTGTATATAAGAGTGTATGAAACTGTACTGTAAACGTGAGAGAACATCTGTATGAACATTAACCATAAAATTCACTGGGGAGCCTCAAGCGCAGAAAGATTTAAGGACATCACGAAAGGCTGGGTAGTTCTGTAGCTGTTGGATGGGCAAGTTTAACCTGAAAGAACGGAATGCTCTTCATCCACTTCAAGTCAAGTCAAGTCGAGTAGCTATTTTATAGACTTTTTAGCCACAAACACAGCACACAGTGAAACAGAACAATGTTCCTCAAGGACCATCGTACAACACAGAAACAAGCCAGGACTACAAAAATAGGGAGAAGGCAAGAAAACACAAGAGAAACAACACAATATTACAGCAGACAACATACAGCAGACAAAAAGAACCATTCATTTCAGAGCTTTAATAATCATCCTCTGAGAAAACAGTGCGGTGAGCGTGTACAGCTTGCTGGCCTTCGCCCCTTGTCTGTATTGATGATGTTACTGCTCTAAACTGATGTATTCAGAAGTACCTTAAGTACTGACAAGTTCAGTAAACAGCTCTTTACCTTACAGCAGATGAAGGAAACAATATAGTGAATACTGTGTTTATCAGAACCAGGAGTTACATAATTGCTCCTACCAGTGAGCCTGCATTTCACCTTCTAAAGAGCCAAGTGAAAGTCCCTGAACTGAGTGTGACTGTATGACAGATTTGTCAAAACATTGCTAGGGAAGATAGCCAGCATGAGAGGAAGACTAGGAGCCACAGAAAATAGGTAAAGGATTTGCAAACAATTTTATTTAAGATGATATTCAATTGTCGAATTTGGGGTCCTTAAAAGAGAGGGTTCTGTATAAGGGGGGTTCTAGTGCTTTATATTTCACCTCACAAATCCAGTCCTACAGGCTAAAGCCTTACAGTCTAATTAATTATGGACAGCAACTCTGAGTAATCAGGATGGTCCCTCTTATCTGCACTCTTAAGCTTCCTGTGTTATACATGTGTGTGTGTGTGAGGAGCTTAGATGTTGATAAAGCTGACTTAACAGCTGCTCTTCCATTGTCCACATCCTGAACAGGAGGAGTGTGTGTGTGTGTGTGTGTTTGGTGATGGTCAAGGGGGTGGGGTAACTCTCTCAATACTTGCTCACTGGATCGATTTCAGTGTTTATTGAGCAGCTGACGTGTGGCCATCAATTTCTCCTCATAATTACCCAAAGTTCAATGTTTTAGGCAGCTGGCTTAGCAGAGGGGGAGAGAATATTGGTGCACCCAAATTATAGCAGGTTTATGTAACTCATATTGGCCTTCAGCGTGTTTATCATTTGAATAGTGAGTAGTTGTAATTAGACTAAATGTCAGAGTAGTTATTGTACAGAAAGAAAAATGTGCTTTGCATATCAGTTCCATTTGAATCATATTACACCAATACTTTCATTCAGTCCTTTGGTTACAATTCTATTATTGTGCTTTATTCCATTCATGTGGAACCCGTGAACACATCTTGCGTAAATCAAAGCACTATAGTAAAGCAGTGTGTGTCTGATTCTGTGGATGTTTGCTCTGCTCTCCTCCTTAGGCCTCTTTAGCTTTTCTCATTACTCACAGCAGCCCAGTGGCCCTCCCCAGTCACGTTTGTAGATAGTTCACTTCTTTTTATGGCACTTGTTCAGTTCAAATGTCCCAGAAAATTCAGAATCAGGATTTAATGGCCAAAAAGTGTCTCTAACTGACAACATAAATAGAAACCTCACATTTGTACAATGCACAGGGACATCCGTACACACACACACACACACACACACACACACACACACACACACACACACACACACACACACACACACACACACAACATAAACAATGTGCAAAACTGCTGGGTAGGAGGTAGCAGCATCACTGAATAAAATACAATACAATGAAATTACATTTAAAAAATGAAACAGTACAGGAGTATAAAAATAGTGGTTGCTGAAGTGATGAGATTTCGTGAGATTTCGCGTGATTCAAGGAAAAGAAAGTGTGGATTATAATACAATGACACTGCGGCCCTGTGGCAGTGGTCAGTTGGGTGACGTGACGTCACTGGGAGGTTGGGGGACGGCGTGAGCCGTGGACGAGTTGAGCAGAGGGGCTGCTTCATTAGGAAAGTGAGCCCGGCGTGGATATGTCGTCCTCAGGACCCTGCTGCTGACAGAAAATGTCAGAAAAGTACAGATAAATGGAGGTCTTGGGGTGGAGGACCAGCCAGCAGCTGCTGGGTCTGGTGTGGATTCTGTTCTTTCCAGGTAAGAGAGACCACATTCTCTTCTGTTTACTGGCTTTCTGGAGGGTGGACCACTGGATATCTCGAACACGAGGGGGGCTAGACAACAGGAACACAGCTCAATGAGGAATTGAGACATTTATTGCTAAAATGATCAAACCTGTTTGGCTCTAATCTCTATACAGAGATGTGTTTGAAGGCTGCACGTGTAGAAGGAGGCAGACAGACTCGACGCCGTGGTGGTGAAGCTGCTGCAACCTCTTCTTAGAAAACCTGTATTTATTAAGACTTTTCCTAACGTGGAAACGTTTAACACGACGTGTTCCCGTCAGGACATCTGAAGTTTCTGTATCGAAAGTCGAGTTTGATGCTGTAAGCAGCAACAGTGTTGCAAACCCCCCTGGAGTCTCCACTCTGCAACTGACCGTGACTAAACGGATTAAACCCTTTATAGGCTTATCTCAGCATGTCCAAAATTAGAGTTCAGGAGAAAAAAACTCTTCATTAAAGTTACCCCGATTTTCTGGTGTTCCAGAAGGCTAATACAGACACGGTGATGAGTTTTATACTGTTATAGTTTTATTCCATACTACAACTAGAAGACTGCAGTGCTGCAGTTGTTTACTGAATCAGAAAGCTTTACTGATCCCAGAGGAAACTGTTTATGTTATGACTGCAGAGACACACAGACAAAAACAATGAAAAATTCAAAATATAAATAAAGCCAGTAAAAAACCCCACAATGAAATACACTATGCTATGTAAACAAATACTGGGTATTAATACTATAGATAAGTAACACTGTTAGGTAAACTCTAATAACACAGATGGTAGTTAGCTGTATGTCACTGCACTTAGTATAGATAAGTAGTATATAAGTACATGTTGGCTTTAGTATAATATAGTATGACCTCCCCCCAGATTTCTAACTGTTTCTTTTTCTTTTCTGCTGTATTTTCTCTCCTGTCCTGCAGCTGTTTTGTGTTTTAGTGAGTTGTCTTTTGTGACTGAACCCAGTGACAAGTTGGTGTCTCACAATGATCGTGTAGTGTTGGACTGTCTGGTCCAAGGAGAGCCGCCCGTGGACATCAGATGGCAGAGGAATGGGGCTAAACTCGTAGAAAGTAACCGTATCCGCTTCTTGCCCAACGGATCTCTGTCTCTCTCGTTTGTGAGGAGAGGAGAGCAATCAGACGAAGGCTTCTATCAGTGCCTCGCTCACAACAAATATGGAGCCATCCTAAGCCAAAGAGCTCGTCTAACAATCTCAAGTGAGTATGAGAAGGGAAGTTATGATGAAGATATCCAGGCCTGTTTCTGTACACTCTCAGTCTGTGCTTCTGTATTGGCACCATCAACAGATTGTACTGTCTTTAAATTCAACTATCATTCCAAGACGTTCTGCCTCTGGACAAATGGGCAAACTGTTATTAGGCTATATTTTTCTACAGGGGAAAAAAGCTTCAGCCTCTCTAAAACTCTCTTTAATATATGTCTTCTTTTAAGGAGATAAAGTGATACAGGGATTTTATAACGTCTGTTTATTTGACAGCATTTTCCTAAAAAGTTCAATTTGTTAAAACAGTTTTAATGGTGCCTTGTTTTATTGATTTAAAGCGGTGTAAGGTTTTATGTAATCAGGTTTAAGGGCTGTTAAACCCTTGCAGTGTTTACTAGCTTGTTTTAAAAGGACAGTTAAGGCAGAGTGGATAGTCTATCTGGAGCATCATAAAGATTTTAGTTACCTGAGAAAGAACAAGGAGGAGAAACAAGTCACACGCACACACTTTCATGCCCAGTAGCTGCATGCATTTGCATGCAGTTGTGTTAGGTTTCGCAGGGGTATTGTGGAGGCCACTGCCTTCCACACTGTTGTTTTCTGGTTGGCTACACATAGGAATCTCTAAAAGGCCATTCTCTCTGGCCTCCTTTGTCCTTGTGGCCCTGGCCATCCCCTAAAAGAAAAGAGCGCTGCTCTAGGGACATTTGTTTGGCCACCGATCTGCGGACAGAGGGCAGCTGTGCCTATTCAGCCAGGCAATCAATGGCCTTGACAAAGAGACAGAAAGCAGCTCAGCGTAATTTGGAGAATATTACATGTAAACAGTGCAGAGAATGTAATAGCAAGATAAACACACAGTTTAAATCAACAAGATATATGCAGAGTGTTTTTGTTGCATGGGTAAAGCGTAGTATTGTGAATTCCTCAGTATAATATTACGTCTGCTACAATTTTATGTTGTGTTGTACTTTTACAGTCAAACAGGTCTCATCTCATCTCAAGTTATATTGTCATTTCTATTATTCATTTAGATTCATTTACATATTGGAATTGTGGCATGTAGTTTATTGAATGGGGATTTAGATGATACACAGACCCCACAATTAAGATGCACTGCAGGCCTTCAAGAATCCAATTGCTCCAATGTGTCTTCTTCAAGTTACATTTTGTAAGATGAAAGTAAAGAACTACACACACCAGTACCTTCAGCATCCAACGGGTTAAAAACTTTGTGTAGCCTAGGCAACCTCAAGTTGGTTCAGTTTTGGGGGGATGGGGCTGGTCTGTTGGTCAGCTTTATTCCCAGTCTGTTCAAGGACCCATGGGAGAGGCCTAGAGGTCAGTAGGGTTGTGGGACTGGCTTTGTCCCAATTCAGGGTGATGGCCAGCGGGCTCCCACTATGACCTGGCCTGCCTGCTGCCTGGATTCAACCTGATTGATGCACTAATGTGGTTCACAAAGTCTATTCTTTATCGTAACAGTCTTAGTACAATATTGCTCTAAGTAAGTTTGGTTTTAAGGTCTAGGGATACGTTTTCAGGTACATTTGTGGCTTCCTATAGTTTCACAAAGCTGGGTAGACCTCATACCTGGTCTGGTCCCTCTCACACACAACTTTTTACTGACTAACCCCAAAACCTCCACAAAGTCTTTACTTACTAACTAGAAACTGAAACATCAATCGGCCTTGTAGCTCCACACTGTAGTCCACTGTCTCTTGCTATGGAACAGTTAAAGCTGTATATTAGTGAAATGCTTTGTTATCCATTTTGTACCATCTAGTGAGAATATGCTTTTCAAGGATTACAAAATGATAAAAGTTACACATTTACAGCGAAATTTACCATGAAAAAATTGTGTTTAAATAAAAAAAAATGATTATTCTGAATGCGTTCGATTAGGGGGTCTCCCAGTTTTGACTGAAATTGAGTGGACAGACGGGCTCAGGTGACCCCTGACCTTTGGCAGGAAACCTTTGTCCTGTTTGACCGAGGCATTGATCCTCCTTTTATATCCTGACCAACCTCTCAGAACACACACACACACACACACACATTCGCACAATAAAGCCTGCTAAAAGAGGGCTGGTTTAAGATTGGGGTGTTCTCTCATTATATAAAGCTTCTGTTCATATTTCGATTAATTTCATTTACTTGTATTTTGTACATCCTATGCAACAGCAAAGAAGGACTATCCAAAATTAGCATATAGAAATATGAGAGTCAGTTTAAAACTGTCCAAGCCATATTATTTAGCATTTTATCCACAGTGTACCAGAACGAAAACTTTGGCAATATTTGTTCTTCGTTAATGTAATGAAGATAATTTCAGTTTCAGGTAACACCCAGGTTCAGGTGGTGTATTAAATGTGTTGTTCTGAACTGGACTCCATGGTTAGACTTTGGCTCCCCCATGCATGTATTCAGTCCTTTGAAGATTTTAAGACTAGCTACTGCATTCTTTTCTGTGTTAGCAGCAACAGCTGTGTAACTAGAACAGCTAATCCTGAGCAAGGATACAATCTCTTTTAGCACAATACTGAGAGCTCTTGTGTCCATAGAATAACAAAAATGATCCCCCCCAGGAATCCCAAGCATCAAAGAAATCTAATCAAGATGGCTACTTGAGGAGTTGCGTAGACTTTTGACTCATTGAACCTTGCACAGGTCAAGTTAATGACCGAGGTAAAGGCTTGTTCATTTCTCGGTGTGGTGCCTCATATGGAGAGAGCTACCAGCGTATTTGAATATCACTTAACTGTAATTAAGCTGCACGTGTAAATAAAGGCCCTGTTAATTTGCTGTCTTCACCCAGCTGGATTTACATGGGGGTTTTTAACCAGCAGATGAACATCCATTGATTTTCTTTAACACCTAAAGAGGAGTAAGCGAGAGAGAAAGAGATGCACATAAAGAGAGATGAAGGTTTGGAAGCCAATGGACTGTTAGTGTGTCATTGTTTAAACCTCTCATGTTACAGTGTTTAGTTATTAAATGCCACACAGAGTTGTAAAATACTGCTTTGGATAATGACCCAAGGCTGATTTAGCAAGAATCGACTCTGCCATTGAAAAGGGCAATTCATTTCAGCCAGTATTTTGAATGAATTGACTCTCCGAGGGATTAAGGCAATTATTGATTAGCAGATGATATATGAATGACCATCTTTCACTGTCATTGACTCATTGATCCACTGATCAGAGCAGCTACTGAGCAGTATTGGATACCATGCTTGGTATGTAATGTTTCAGAAAATTTGAAAGAGAAGGGCTTCACGATGTGGACACATGATGAATACTGTGATTGTACTGCTACAAAATAAAGGGCCCATATCACTCTTCTCCCAGTATAATAACTGAAGTATTAATTCTACGTTGTGGTAACCGTTAACATTCAATATAATGTGCAGCGCTAGAAAACAGATTTGGGTAATACAGGTGTAATGACGTGTGTTGTCTGTTGGTTACAAAATCTTTAATAGTAGGAAAGAAGAACCAGTTGCACAAATCTTTTCAGTAAATAATGGATCTCTCTCTCTCTCTCTCTCTCTCTTTCACACCCACTCTTTCTCTCTTTCTCTACACCCTCCCTTTCTCTCTTTTTCTGTTTTTGTTCCAGGTGTCTCATCTTTTGTGACCCAGCCCTCTTCTGTGGTAGTTACTGAGGGCTCTGTTGCTAGATTTGCCTGCAGTGTCAATGCCAGACCACCAGCCATTATAACATGGGAATTCAACCAAAGAGCTCTGCCCCTGGAGACAGAGAGGTACACACACTCACTTCAGCAGTAATTGTTTTTTTTAGAATGGAAATAATCAGGTCCAAAAAAATGTATGGGTTGTAAAATAGCAGACAGCCAATACATTTCAATGGAGAAGACTTTAGATGAGCGGAGAATGGTTATACACATGATTTTGAATGTATTTTTGTTGTTATATTTCCAGAATCACAGTTTTACCAAATGGAGTGTTGCAGATTCATGAGGTTAAACCAGAGGATGCTGGAGTTTACAGCTGTGTGGCCACTAACATTGCCAGTCGACTGAGAAGCAGAGAGGCCACGCTTACAGTCAGCCCAGGTGAGTGTGTGTGTTTGAAATGTGAGCTATGGGACAGGACTCTCTAGCGATAGTTAAAATAAAGGAAGAGAATTTCCATTGTACACATACAGTACTGACAGTAAAATAACTCTGTCCTCTCTAGCACCTGGAGTCAGACCACTCATGAAGCCGAAGATCATTGCAGGTCCTCAGAACATCAGTGCCAGCCTGCACCAGACAGTCGTTTTGGAGTGTGTAGCAGAGGGTAACCCTCGACCTCTGGTGTCTTGGAGCAGAGCTGATTCCAAACCTATAGATGTGTTTGGTGCCAGAGTGCTGGGGAACGGAAACCTGGTTATTTCCAGTGTAAAAGCTCAACACAGTGGAGTTTACTTGTGCAGAGCAACAACGCCACGCACAAGGAATTATACCATCGCTGCTGCTAATGTCACCGTACTTGGTAAGCAGATTTATTTTTCAAAAATATCACTTTCTACAGAGCAGAGGCACTAGTGTTACTGATGACATAATATTAAGCTATTTATTTGAGGTTTTATTGGTCAGGAACTACTCTGATTACTGCTGTTATTCCCTTTTAGAACTGACGCGTAAGTTACCCTTACGAAAATTCACTATGGTTTCCTATGGTTTTTATGCAGTAACCATAGTTTTACTATGGTACCCCATGGCGCTTTGGTACTACCCATAGTTGTGGTTCTACCATAGTTTACATATACATATACCCAAAAAACCATGAAAACCACGGTTATTTAATCATAGTAAACCATGGCTAATTTTCGTAAGGGTGTTTAGTAATGATAGTGAGGAACTGAAGCGCGGGCTGACATATGGCTTAACACATATGTACACATGTTCTGGTGCAGTACATGCCTCCTGTGTAGTGTTAACTTCACACTGAATGTGTTTTCTTACAGTGCCCCCAACTTTGGTGGAGAAGCCAGAGAGTCAGACTCGCCCCAGAGCAGGTACAGCACGATTCAGCTGCCAGGCAGAGGGAGTGCCTTTACCCCGGATCACCTGGCTAAAGAATGGGGAGCCCATACACTCTAATGGCAGGATTAAGATGTACAGCAGGTAGGTATTTTAGATTCAGGTGTAAAGTTTGGCTTCTCTGACCCTCAGGACCATTAGTACAGTAGTAAGAGTGTAATGAAAGAGTTGTAAGTAGGTGCACCAATTTATTGAATTGTATATTATGCATATTTACGCTGAAAGGGAATTACAAATATTTAGTTTGAATATTTAACATGTAATTGCAATTTGGAAGGTGTAACTTATTGGGTCAAAAGGTTTGGACGAACTGACTCACAAATTTTATAAGTGGTGTTCTTGCTGCTGACACAAAGAATCTGTTGCTCTTGCAGGATTATCTTTTTAATCAGATTGGGGTGGGAAAGCACAGACAAAGATAAACGGGTTAGAGCTCTTTATTGATAATAAAGATAAAATAAAATCAGGAGGCTTGCACTGCTCGGGTAAAGGAATCCTCCTGGTGTGGCACAACAGGCATACTAGGTGTTGTCTTCACGGCGTGAAAGTGGAGATGAAGACACAAACAGATACAGCTGGCTAAGGGTGAGAATAATTATGGAAGTGGGCAAAACCAGAATGAAAGCAATGCTGGACAGCAATTTTCTAGAGGCCGGAAGGCCAGGTGTGTGGCACATGGTACCCTGCTGTGACAATGAGACATAATCATCCGTTTCTGTTTTTCTGAAGCTGGGTAGGCATTAGGTAAAGCTCAAATTTGCACTTAAGCCTTGGGTTTCCCTAAAGCACTCATTGTTAAAATAGTAGGAATGATCCATGGGAGCCCTGACTGATAGGAATCTCACAAACCAAACTGAAAATTAGTACCCATTCTATAAGCTTTTCTTCTCTTTCAGTAAACTAGTGATAACCCAGATAATTCCTGAGGATGATGCCACCTACCAGTGCCAGGCTGAAAACACTGAGGGCTCAGTTCTGTCTATGGCGCGACTGATTGTGGTGATGTCTGAGGATCGGCCCAGTGCACCCCGAAATGTCCACGCTGAGACCATCTCCAGCTCAGCCATCCTGTTGGCCTGGGAGAGGCCTCAGTACAATGCGGAGAAGGTCATCGCTTACTCAATACATTATATGAAGGCAGAAGGTAATTAAATTTTTTTTTTTAACTCATTCACTGGGCATCAAAAATACTCTCTGAATTAGTGCTGATGATTTATAGTGAATGCTGGTATTTTTATAATATTGTCTTTCAGTGCATCAAATGGATTCGTGATCATTAATATAACACTATTAGCCTTTTTATTAACCAGAATTTTAACCAAGATTTTGTAATTTATATGAAACACGCATCTGGAACTGTGATATTTATGGTACTCACCTTTTTAAAGTGCTTGCTTGAATATTGCAGTTTTCTGTGACACCAACATTGTGCAAACACCAAATTCCTGATTATAACCGACAAATGATTTTGTGCAGCCCTAGTCTGGATTTTTACTTCCACAGCAAGATTTTTGTACAGAATAGGGCGAAGAGAACAACAAATAAACACTAGAACTGTATTAAGTGCCACATTGTAAAGAAGACCTTTGGTTTGGAAATCTTAGAGATGTGAAACCCAGTGTTGTTCAGTGTTAGCCAGCTGTTGTTGCCATACAACAGCGAGGTCAGGGCAGGCGTAGAGGGCAGGCCAGCTTTTGTCCACACTCAGAGACACAGCTCCAGTTACTCTTAAAGGCACAGGACACACTTTAAAATTCTCACCCAAAAACTGATTTATCTTTTTTTAACTCTACCACAGTGATGAGGCAGCATTCCACAGAAAGATATATGACATAGAGGTTCTATTTTTTTCCTAATTTGTACCTTGTGGAAAGGCAATATCTTACTGTTCTAGAGTTTCTCTACATCCCTGAGAACATTAAACCCATATAAAGTCTCAGAACTTCTTAAGACTGAATAATGTTATCTGTGTCTATTTAAGAAATAAGAATGGTGTCTGTTTCAGTTGATGATTTGTTTAGAAGGTAAAATTCGGACATATTAGTTCTTCATGCTTGATGAACTGCTATCTAGACAGTTCGTTGCGCAATATTGTGGTCTGCCTCAGTTTTGCTGTGGAGAGGCCCTAGGGGCAGGGACAAGGGGGTGGCGGGTGTTTTAAGTGGAATGTACTACTGTTCTGCATTAGCAAGTGTTTGAGAGGAAAAGGGAGGTGGGACTATTGGCTTTCAGCAGACAGAAAATATGGCTGTCAGAGACCCTCTTAGATTTGTTTATAAAAAGCTTTTAAACAATGTGTAATTGCTGAAAAATATCATAAATTGGTTGCAGACTTCAATAAGTACACAAATGAGTCACAGGTGCAAGTCCATTTTCCAGTCCAGATTCTCACATTCATTTATATCATATGTATTGCAGCCTGATAGTAAAAATACAATTACTTATTTAATAGAGCTCAAACGTTAGCTTTTGAAAACACTAGTTAATATTTAATACCATTTATTCCATTCTTTTGTGACTACATAGGAGTCTTCATGTATTTGTACTTATTTACAACACAATTTGGACAGAGCGAAACTGACCTGCATATTTGAAAACCCAGGTTTGAACAACGAAGAATACCAGGCAGTGATTGGGAACGACACGACTACCCACATTGTTGATGACCTGGAGCCGGCTCGTAACTACACATTTTATATCGTGGCCTACATGCCCATGGGAGCCAGCCGCATGTCAGAGCAAGTTACACAACACACACTGGAGGATGGTGAGTGTTACACAGTGGCCAGTGGACTCTCAGTGTAGACAAAAATATATAGAAATGTGTTCACTGTATTCCTAGCCCAGTGCTGCTCAGTTCCAGTGCTGTGGGCCTCAGCAGTTTTGTGCCTTCCTTCACTAACACAGTTCAACTCATGCAAGGGCTTGTGAACCATGTGTTCAGGGAAGGCTCTGAAGTGTGTGCTGCTGAGTCTCACAGTTCAAGCCTCACTGTCCCCAAACAGATTTAAACCAGCCTGCTAACATATTTGAAAACTCATTCTCCTTTTCACAGATTACTACCCAATCTGAATCTAAAAAATATCAGCTTCATAGTCACAGTTCTCTCTCTTTTTTCCTCAGTGCCACTCCGTACCCCTGAACTCAGCCTTACCAGCCAGAGTCCTACCGACATTTTGGTGTCCTGGCAACCTCTTCCTGCAAAACTAAGCCGCGGGCGTGTCTCTGCCTATCGGCTCTCTTTCCGCACAGCCAGTGATGAGGAGGTGACTTCTGTGGACCTGCCTGGAGAGGGAGAGAACTCTACTAAGCACCTGCTCCAAGGCCTGCATCCCGACACCATTTACCTGCTCCGCATAGCTGTTTCTACACGCATAGGCTGGAGCCAAGCTTCAGCCTGGAGCTCACACAGAACACCCAAAACCTCCAGCGCCACTGGTGAGAGCACAAACTCACGTAGTACACATTAATTAACAGTAACGAAAGGAACAGTCAAATTAGCCAGAGATAATGCATTTGTACTCGTTGTCCATATCCTGATGGAAACAAAGGCGCCCAAAAAACAAAACTGTAATGAATAATTAATAACTAATTGATTGTTTCGGCCTAATTGGGAAACTGAGAGTCTGATAAGCTATGACAGTTCACTCAGAGTGATCAGTTACCTGTAAACTGACCCCATTAGGATAATAGTACGATATGACATGTTAACTTTTGTTGTGTGAAGCTCTTGCTTCGCTTTTTTGTATTCTCATACTTTGTGTTTAATTCAGAGTTCAAAACATGGGCATATTAATTATTAATCATTATTTTTTGATGATAACCTGTTTTGTAAGTATCTGAGTGAGTTTGGTAGAGAGAATAAGCAAACAAGCCAGCTCATAGCCTAACAGCTGCTTGCACAGCCACATTGTTGAAGCTTTTGCATTTGTTGCTCAGTGACCTCTGACCTGGTCTGTCAGGAGCTGAACTTAGGCCGACTCAGTCATGGGTCATAAAGGATAGCGCCCCAGGCAGCCATGGAGAAGAATAAGGTGGTTTCAGGGGCAGGGGCGATGAGTGGGGAAGGTGATGGGGCCCCAACTGCATTTATTTATCTCCCTTTAGATGCTGTTTGGCCAAGCAAAAACTCATTCTTGTGTTCAATCAGTGAAACACTGCAGTGCTGGTGCATCGTTGGCTTTCATGGTGGTGGAACTGAACGGGCTGCGGTCATTAATATGGCCAGTTATTCCAAAAGACCTTGAATAGGTCTGGGGGTGGTATAATATTATCTGATATGTTAATGCTAATGAGGCCATTTCATTGAAGAAAGAGCAAATACTATACTATAATATAATGTGTACACAATATGGGTGAATTCAAAACATTATTTTAAGAGTCTTTTGTGGTTAATATATGTAACAAACCACACAGAAGTGTTTTATTTCGTCTGGAGGGCTGAACAGTAGATACTGCTGTTGTTCTGTCCAAGCATTGGTGGTGTTGCTAAAGAAGTCTCCATGCTTAAATAATAGAAGGTGATTGAATCAATGACTTGAGATGCTACACAGGCTGATATATTTAGTCGAAGCTCTTTATTTATTTATCATTGACTCCTTTGCCTTTAGTGTTGCCTCTTATAGACAGATTGCTATTGATTCACTTCCTGGATAATGTCCTCACAGGAAACAAAATCTAGTCTAATCCTCATTCATTCAATGACATCCCAACAACCCATCATTAATTACTATGCAAATAACACTGCAAGTAGCTATTCTGAATAGAATGGTGAATTTTAATCAAAGTAAGAAGACTGAAAGACCAAATAGAGAATTCTTGATTCAGGGTTGATTTGCAATAATTGTTTTGTTGTCTCACTCCCTGAGCTGTATTACAGCATTGGTAAAGGATTAGTATGTAAACTATGTAAATATAATTCAAATATCCATCTTTACCCTGTTAATTATATAGCACATGACATTGCATTGGACGTCTCCTTGGTATATAGTATATATTATTATCGCAAAAATGATCCTTCCTGTGCTTTTAGGCAATATGCAAAATAGCTGTAGCCAGATACTTTTTTCACTGTTTATTGTGACCATCTTGACCAGTCCCAGAATTCATAGATTCATATATCATCCAAAAACAGTAACCATCTCGTTCAAAATGTTCAACCTTGTCCTATTATTGAATCACTAAAACATATTAATATATTGCAATCAAGATATAATCACAATACTTATGTATAATAATTAATGCACTAAATGGAAAACACTAATTACACAGGTCAAAATCATCAGAGTTAACTGTCTGTTTTTCATGCTGATTTCAAATCTGTGTTTAGTTTTTCCTGCACGTACAGTTTTTGTGATGAAGCTAGTTATATACTGCATGATAGTTGGTATAATATCATATGCTAAGCGTTTTTGAAGAAACAGTGGTAACTGACTGACACTGATCATTATATCTATGCCACAGTGTCGCCTGTCTAACTTCACACTGTAAATACTTGAAACAGTTATGTGATAAAAAAAAAACGCATGCCAATCTATTGCAAATCTAATATTACTCATAATTCAAAAAGTTGATGTGACCTTAAAAAAAAATGAAAGCAGATCTGAAATCAGCATGAAAAACTGGTTTAGAAAAGTGTGTTATGGTTTCTGATGATTACAAAAAAAATTTTTGTTGACCTGTGTTTTGCTCTCGAAATGTTTGCTTTGCACATGAGGAATTAGCTGCTGCCTATAGAGATATTGAAAATCTCTCTCTCTCTCTCTCTCTCTATCTATCTCTCTCTCTCTCTATCTATCTCTCTCTCTCTCTTCAGTACCCCCTGCCCCTAATCTAGAGCTGGAGCCTCATAACTGCACCTCCATAACTGTACGCTGGCACCCTGCACCTAGTGATGCTGTTATCCTGGGTTATAAACTCTTCTTTCATCTTGATGGCCAGTCAGAGAGCTCTACTATCCAGTTCCGCCCTCAGGACTATGAGCACACCATTGCAGGACTTGGTGAGTGGCATGGTTTCAGATTATATAAGGTTTTTTTTAATGAGTTGCTGTTTAACCCTGCTCCCATAAAAACAGCTGTAGTGGGACATTACAGTCACCATTTACTTTCAGATACAAATCTATTTGATAGATGTGGCACATGTATTTTTTATTTATTTTAACTTTATTATAAGATGTTATATGATCTTAAAATGTTCTTCTGAAGGAGTTTAGGCAAGGTTTCACCATATTTTTTGACATAAATGTTTGCTTTTGGATTGAAGCTTATTTGTAGTAACCTATTAGGATTTGGGCGGCTGATCAGTAATTATTGTTATTGTCTCTCTGCTTTCAAATCATGCTTTTCTATTTTCGTCCTGATCAATATATGGTCACTGGTCTGTTATGCCTTATATGTGATCCTACTGACCATTCTGCTACTGGCTTTGTGTAAGTCACCTATTGCCTCTCTATGTCAGAGGTCAGAGCCCAGATGTCTCTTCCTAGGTTTTTCCCATACTTGTCCCATGCTCTGTCGTGGCCCTCTCTTTTGTGCCTTCTGCAGGGGAGACCCAGCCTCCCCCTCCCGGTCCAGCTGGACACTGCGTCTCAGACAAAGGCCTTGGTCTGAGCTTGACAGAAAAGGCCGGAACTTGAACGTTTAAGAATAGATGTTGCATATTCTATGCAGATTTATTTAAAAAAAAAAAAAAAAAAAAAACAGATTTAAGGAAAAAAATACAACAAAAAATAATAATAAATAAATACAATTTAGTAAAAAAATAGACCTTCTGCCTTTAATTACAGTTGTTTGTTTTTCAGATTTTTGTGGTGCTACTTGAGCATTTTTGGGAGAGAAAGGGGTGTTAAGTGATGTAGTTTGCCATTCCTTCTTTTGCTTTCATCATGTTTGTTTCATGCTAAAGGCATGTTGTTTTTAAGAGCTAGGCAGTTAGGCTAACTCGTTCTGCATGTCCGTGAACATGACGTTTTATCTCTGGCCGACCTTTAGACCTCAGGTCATAAGCCCTGTGTCCCAGGAGACGTACCGTCCCAGCAGCTGAAAGCGCCTGTGACGGTGCCCCATGACCTCTCACCTCTGCTCCCAGAAACCCCTCAAAGCCCCCTAAACCGCCCACAGAACCCTCACCCGAGACCCCTCCCCAAGATCTGCATCCAAAGACCAGGTTACTCATCCATTAATAACTAGCAAAATGCTGGTCTTGCTTGGTCAGGCTAAAGAATTGAAAATGAGGACTACCTTTACCACTCTAAGATAGTAAGATTATATAATATGCGAGAACTTATTTCTTGTGTTGTAAAGGGTTGTCTATAATACTCCCGTTGATGAAAGGGAGGGGCTGTGAGAGCAGGAGCTCATTTGGTGTTTCCTTTAGTTTTCATCCTGTCTGTATTGATTAGAATGTCCTCATGTAGTTTTTCAGTAATGTTTACATGCACATTTCAGCAAGAGGATGCAAACATGTTTGGTCATGTATAGAAGAGGTGCACGTCTAATTTGTGCTGTTTATATGTAGGATAACTCCACCCTCTAGCGACTGTTTTGTATTGTGAGACTTTCAGAGCGTAGTAGCATTGACCGGAGCGCTGCTGACTGCTAATTGTTGTCACATTGACTGATGACCTTTGGTGAAAGAGTAGACATAAACAAAAGAGCAGAGCTGAGCAGTGCAGAAACAGCACAATGGTCTTTACCTCAGGATCTCCTGTTTTATTCCTGGTCAGACCTCTAACCAGTCTTTTTCTCCAGACAGAGAGAGAATAAACAACTGTACCAATTTCATTGTTGAGATATTATTGAAATACACAAATGGCAACGATGAAGATGTTTTTCTTCTGTCGTTATGTAGATCCTAGAAGGAAGTACCAGGTGAAGCTCCTGGCCTTCAGCACGCATGGTGATGGTTATCAAGCACATCAGATCGTCAGCACTCCTGGCTGCCCCTGTAAGTCCACCTGGAAAATATGTGTTAAAGTCACATTGAGTCCAATTGTAAATGAAAACAAAACAACATTCTAAATTTGGTTTGGCTCTTTATATTTCTTATATCAAAAAGTGATTCTTTGATTTAATCAGCTGCTTTTTTGTTTGCTCTGATTAAAAAGCAGCTAGACTAATGCCTCTTTCTTTTTCAGCTGCTCCAAACCGGAGGCTGGCCACACTGCCTGCTCCAGACCATGTCCATGGTCAGACAAACAGCTCCTCAGTAGTGAGGTTAAGCTGGGGCCGGCCTGCCTTCAGTTCAGGAAAACCAGTCAGCTATTCAGTCCGATATGGCCCTGTGGCTCCATATAATGCATCTGCTGTGCGCTACCTCCAAACGTGAGTCTGCTGTTTCCAAGAGAGAGACACTCTTCTGGAAGTAAAACCTTTGCTGTTGCATTTTCAGTATCATGTTGATTACATTTTTTCCTGAACTAGCCCATCTGCTGGATGAGGACACCATTATACATTTCCTCAAAGGTGTTGACACTGTTTCCTGAGTGTCTGTGGGTTTCTGTGCAGGACTGACCAGACCGTGATGGTGGAGGGACTGAGGTCCAACACACGTTACGAGTTTGCTGTGCGTTTACACATGGATCAGATGTCGAGCCCCTGGAGCTCTCCAATATATCAGAGAACCCTCTTAGAAGGTGATTTAATGGACCAAACCTTAAACACATTTCAGCCAGTAAATGACTTCCCACCTCTTTGACTAGCTTTCTTTAAACTATTTATTTAAACCAATTCACCAAAAAGCATTTTATTTGACTTTATATACAGTTTCAGGAAAAAATAAGAGACCACTGCAAAAATGTTCAGTTTCTCAGGTTTTATCTTTTATAGGTGCAAATATTGAACTGAACAGTTTTACCTTAGTTCTTAAGAACTGCTGGCAATATTTGCACCTAATTTGCAAATAAAAAATATTGTTCTTCAAAGCATAATTATAAAGGAAATGACAAAACATCAAAATAAGAGAAATTATGTAAATGATGCAGAAAGAAACAAATCTCATTTTCACTCAAACAAAATGGTAATAATTACCTTCTAGTAGTGTTCTACCATCCAACTGGTCACAGTGCAAGAGGAGAGTGTTGATTAAGATTTGATTCGGACAATCACTAATCAGTACCTGGAATTTAACAGACACTGGCATGGAATGGTTGTCATGCTCATAGAGATGCTGATTTGACAATAAATTGCAGTGGTCTCTTATTTTTTCCGGAGCTGTAGTGTAATGTTTTTGAGTTTTTGCTACTAGTTTTGTTCTTAAGGTGTTGTCTTGAGAAGCTAAAGAGAAATTTGCTTTAAAAAGTAATTGCATTTTAAGTGTGTGATGAAACTGAATGTATTGTAATTATTATTGTTGTAAATATAACCTTTTTTTATAGAGGACCATTGACTAAATGTTTTGATGTGTTTCAGCTCCATCATCTCCACCGCTGGCGGTGAGAGTGACTCTGATAGAGGCTGACACAGCGCTGGTTTCCTGGAGGCAGCCGGAACAGCCCAACCTGGCTGTGACCCACTACACCATCCTCTACGCCACTCAGAGTGCATGGATAGCAGGAGAGTGGCAGGTTTTACAGAGAGAAGGTATGCAAGAGACAGTTACAAATTTTAGTCATATTTTGTAGACAAAAGTTGCAGCCTATGTAAACAAAGATATATCTCATCAAAATACTTTCTGACAAAATGTATTAGAAAAGGAGGATATATTACAGAATTCACACAGTGAAGAACTGGGCCTTTCAGGTTATAACATAAACTGTGTTAATGGTATAGAATGTAAATGGGTATTTCCTTTCAGTTTTGGAAACGCATTTGTGAAAATTATCACTATATACTCAAAGACAAATCTCTCTTTTACCCCTCCAAGGGAGCAACACTATGGCTTTGCTAGAGAAGCTAGAGTCGGGCAAAGTCTACATGGTAAAGATCTCAGCCTCAAACCAAGCTGGGGATGGTCCTTTCTCCAACATGGTTGAACTCCCTGTACTCAGAGGGAAAACTCACCAGAGCAAAAACCCTCGCCACACCTACAGCCAGACGGAGTCCACAGGTACTAATGGAATAATCTTTCTCTCATTGTTTGCGTATCTCAGGCAAAGGTTAGTTAAATGTCCTAAATATCATGGGGGCTATACATTTTAGTCATTTACAGTGGAGAAAAAAGAAACTCCTCCAAACATGTAACACTAACAGAATCTTTGAAGACTGGCACTGGTTGTCATGCCCTGTTGTAGTTGTTTGTAATTGATGAGAAATTTTAATGAATTTTTTTCTGGTTCTGTCTCAGTTTTTACAGATGGCCTGTATCACTTTGATGAGAAGTCTATGACTGGTATTATTATTGGCGTGTGTATAGCACTGGCATGCATCATTATCTGTGTCTTCATCCTGATCACTAAAGGCAAATCAAGGTATGTTATAGTAAAGTAACTGATATTAATCATTTCATATATATTTCTGTATGAAAAATATTTGCCTTCATTGTGCTAATTTTGTGGGTTTCTCAGGAAATCCTCACCTTCAAAAATTATTGGACAAGGGAATGCAGAAGTTGTGCATAATATCATGCCTCCAGCCAATCAACCGCAGGCAGGGAATGCTGAGGTTCTGGTCCCGATGTTGCGAGACCATTTTGTTGACACTAAGGTGAGATTTTTTTAATGCCAGTAACTCTGATGGTAATAATGCTTGTCATAGACGGTTCGCTAGATTTTAAAAGGTATTTGTCAAATATATTTTCAGGGTGGAACAACTTTGATAATAAACAGGGGTGGACCCATCTTCAGCAGCAGTCTGAGCAAGACAAGGAAGTGGAACATTTTCAGCAGTGCAGAAAAGAGCATTCCAAAAAAGAGCCAGGTAATTTTCCTACATTCAAGTCTTCGCTCCTGCTTTTAAGGTTTTTTCTTATCCTCTGACATTCTTTTGCAGTTGCTCAATCAAGCCCTGAATTTGATTGAATAAGATAAACCTTTATTAGTCCCACAAATGGGAAATTTGCATTGTCACAGCAGAAAGTGGACTGAACGAGCAGCAAAAATTAAGAATAACAGAATAGAATATAAAACTCTACCAACAGGACAGTATAAAAAGTACACTATACAATCTAGAAATATAACATTTTGGCATGTGTATTATGGTGTATGGTGTATGCACAGTGAAGAATATTGTTCAGATAATTCAAATTGAATTACATTTTGGTGCAGATTTAACATATTTTTCTTCTCCGTGGTATAATTTAAACATACAAATTTCCTTGTCTTGCAGGTTGTAGAGCGAGGGTGTTTTTATGAGGTGGGTAAGACAGTGCTGCAGTATGAGGAGGAGCAGGCAGTTGCATCTCTTCAGCCGTCCTCCCTTCAGATCTACTATTGTCCACTTGGGGAGTCAGAGAGCTCACAGACCAGTGAGGGAAGCAGAGAGACAGGAGATTCTGGAAACTTCTCTCACGACGAGGCAGAAACCGGCAGTCCTAACGTTCATCAGCGGCCCTTTGTGTGTGAAGACCTCAGCAGTCAATCGGAAAATGTTGTCAAAAGTGGTGGAATGTCTCAGAGAGAAGACGCATCAAGCTGTGTTCTGAACATGTGTGGTCCTTCTTCAGCTTGAATCTACCTCACCATCACTGGTTCCTGTCAGCCCCACATTGTTCTACCTGCACTTCTCAAATACGCTAAGCAGCCGATGATGCGGGTTGAAGAGTTTGCACCCTACACCTCTCAGGATACGCTTACCTCTTGAAACAGTGATGCCAAAGACAACCATTCTCAGCGAGGGTTTGACAAATGTGTCCAAATAGCTTTACCAAACAAGTCAAGTAACTTATGATACACCGAGGCATCGAGGCTCAAGGGATTAAGCACACCTTCAAACCTTTCCCCTTCGTAAGCATTCTGAGACCCACAAGAATTCAGAGATGTATGGCTTCTGGGTCTGAGCCTTCTTCGGGATCTGCTTATGTCGAATGTACTTCCTACTAGTTTTGTTTTCCTCTGCTCGGGGAAAATGTCTCACCAAATGATGAATGTCTTTATAGAAAGTTTAAATGTTCCTTCCATAAAGTGTTTATTTTTCCTCTCTTTCAACTTTCGCACTAGAAAGGGCTGGTAAATCCTCTCTGCTGTCTACCTACCTCAGGTTTTGTTTTTTTTACACTTACATAAATTTACTGAGTTGGAGTGTTCTGCAATATTTATAAGCCATGTTTTGTATGTGTCACATTTTACATTTTATTACTCAGTGTTTCGTATAAAACAGGTTAAGGTGCCTCGGGTTCTTAAAGAAAAGACTGTATTTAGTCCTAACAAGAGCTGCTTAAAGGTAAAACATGCAGAAAGGTCCTTATGGACTTACTGCTAAATAATACTAAATACCTCTTTCTGGCTTTTGCCAGATTTTTCTTTTCGAATTATTCTATTGCTTACCTTTGTAGTACTACCTCCACTGAACAGCATTTTGTTGTGTGAATAATTAGGAAGAATGATTTTCTTATTTTATAATGTGAGGGCTTTTGAGTGTCGCACAATGGATCATGTGGTCCATTTCTTCTTTCTAAATAATGTATTTAAGATAGATTTAAGATTTTGTTCCATTTTACTGAGAATTATTTGTGATGCTGTTAAGCTCAGTTTGAGACTTAAGTTGTATATGTATCTTCAGTGGAGGACTTCAGTTTCAGTATGATTTGGTTATCCTTATTTCTTTATTTCTTATCTCTTAATTTCTTAGATGATAAGTAAGAACCAAATATTGAATGCTCTGGTGTTTCCAGTGCATCAAACCCTGAAAGCTTTAAAACACAATGGCCTTTATGGTGGAAGAGCCATTTTGCAATATATTATTATAGAAAAGAGACCTGATCCAAAGAATAAGTGAATGATTGAATGCTACAGAGATGCGAAATGCCAAAAAATACTGTTACCTCCAAAGATATATATAAATATATATAAACACACATATATTTCTGTATATTGTAAGTGCCAAAAAGAACGCCATTTCAGCTTGAACTCACTGGTCTAGCAAGTTAGCTTTAGCGTTTATCTGCGTTGATGGGCGCGATGTTTTACTTTGACCTTTCTTTTGTAGATTGTAGTTAAACAGCTGTGGTGACAGATGCTATTATCCAAAGAGTTGTTTACTTCTTTAACTGGGTTGGACACAAACATGCAGCCAAACATGTGAGATGGCTATATGCCTTCCTCATGTCCAAGAAAATGCAGGTACTGTGTGATTACGTGTGAACGATAAATGACTTGTGAGGTTTTTAATTGTGTATGGAGTGTGATTGTGCCTGTTTTAAGTGCAGCGTCTACAGCACTGACTCTGTGATACTTAGTAACATTTCACATCATCGTTTGGGAATCATGTTCAATTAAGCAGTTTGGAAACAACCCTTTTGAGTGAGGTGCAACAAAATCAGTTTCCTACGCCTTTTTAAGAAACAAATGATCTAAACCAAAGATTGTTATGGTCACCCTAGTATACTAAGTAGACTGTGTTTTTTATTCTCATTAATTTGCATCTTGTTTTGACTACTGCACCATATTCATCGTAACAGAGCAAAGTCATTGACCATGCTGCATGCTACACCAAGAAATGGAAACCTCTCAGAATGTGAATATAATGCTGAATGAACTGACTCAATAAGAAAACAAATATTTCCCTGGGGGAGTATGATTGTGTTGCGTTCTTTGGGTTAGTATAGTATCTATTATTATTTGTGCTTTTGAAAGTTGTTTGTGTCGGTCACTCATGGCCAGCATACAGAACAAAAGGAAATTCTTCAGGACTTGTTTGAACACTTTCTTTATTTTCCTGAATGTGTTTTAGTAACCAGATTTTTTAATTCTCTCTCCATTTGATTTACTTTATATTGATGTGGCACAATGCATCTGTCGCTTGTTTGAATATATAATTTTGTCTGTACAGTATTAAGTAACTTTATGTTTCTGTGTTAATTTTATAAAACGTTTGCTTCCCCCAAAGTGTTAACAGCACTCTTTAAAAAAATAAAAGCAAAGTGAAAGTTTGTTTTTACCAGTTTTATACATGCCAAAGGTGGTCAGAACAATGCAGTTTAATAAAAATATTTTTTAAATTGATACACTTGTCTTGTGTGTGTGTGTGTATTGCTGTCAATTTTATTTATTTTGATATATTGTCATTAGAAATCTGGTGACTGAATAATTTGGGATTGAACTGAAAGTCATAAATACTAAACTAAACAGATATGAAGAATTTTTATGTTGCCAGTCCAGTAATTTTGATATCAGGAAAAAGATGGCTCACTTGTGTTACACAGGCTTGAGCAAAGTGTCAGATTATCATTACTACAGAATTAAAGCAGCCAAGACAAACTTGGAATTGTTCTTATCACACATCCAGCTATATCCTTATTTTGCATGGTAAAAATGGTCTTACCTCAAGGGTCACAGTAATCTAGTGTCATAGAATGATCTATGACTGCCCCACAAATAGTAGTGGTGTTCCTCTTGGCTTGGTGCTTGGTCCACTTCTCTTTTCCTTATACACCCACTCTATTGATAATACAGTATCTTCACATGGGTTCACCTACCTGTTATGTTGTTGACTCATCTCAACCTCTCCTTTCCTCCCAGACACTCAAATCTTGGCCTATAGTTCTGCATAAAAACTGTTTTCCACGTGTTCTATGGTGGATATTTTCTTTGTAGACTACAAATCACTCATTTACATTGCTCTGGATATGAGTGTCTGCCAAATGAAAGAAACGTAAATGTAGGTTTGCTGCATTTCTGTTATCTGTACAAAAAACTTAATAATAATAAATTTTATTTTTAATGCACTTTCCATTTAAAAAACAATCTCAAAGTGCTACAAAGAAAATGAGCAGCAATTAAAATCACCAAACAAAATAAAATCAAGGGTAGGTCTTTTTAAAAAGGTGAGTTTTCAGGCCACATTTAAAATTGTCTACAGTCTGTGGTGCCCTCAGATGGTCTGGGAGGGCATTCCATAGGCGGGGAGCAGCCACGCAGAAAGCCCGATCACCCATTGTGACTTAAACTAATTATTATAACTTAAAATAATTATGACCACATTAAAGGCACTGATCAGCTTTACAGATTCAACTTAAAGGGACAATTAAGCCAAAATGTATAATAATTGTTATTTCAATATGACCCTAATTCAAGGTTGTTGAATCCTGCACAGTTTAGTGTTTTTTTAGTGTTTAGTGTTTTCCTTTTTCTTGAACTTCAACCAGAAGTGGCATGCTGAGTAGATGGATCAGGGGTGTTAAGAGCATGAAAAACAGAAATGGGGATTTCAGGACTGGGGCAACTGCATTTAAGCAAAAAAAAAAAGCTGGTAAATGTCCAATATCTTATTTCAGCTGTTTACTGAGCTCAAGAAATGCTGATAAGATTACCTCAGTTTTCTTCTCTGACTGAAAGAGTAAAAATGTCTCTGGTGTCCATTTTGTGCTGAATAAAAATAAAATAACATTTTTCTTTCATTTTTGTTCAAGGACTGATGTAATTTAGCTTGGTTATATTTGTGACCCTTTGGAAAAGTGGTTAGGCCAGCAATCAGGCCTGGGTGACACTTCAGGTAATGTCAATGGCTGTTATTGAAAGTGGTGTTTATTTAAACCTGGTAGGAGGCAGTGAAATGAGTGTAGTGAGACTGCAGTACCAGGGCTGGGCATCACTGATTTAATACACACTGGATATTATGGTGAAAGAGCACTGATGAACAAAACTATTGTTATGCCTGACCATTCCACTAACAGGGACTTTAATGACATTAATTTAAATATATAGACTTTGATATGGAGTTTGTCCCCCTATAACAGCTTCCACTCTTCTTGGAAGGCATTCCCATTCATTCTGTACAGCATTTTTTAGCTTAGGTGCTGATGTTGGACAAGAAGGCTCACAATCTCTGTTAGTTTATCCCAAAGATGCTGGATGGGGTTGTCAGGGCTCTGCATTAGTCAAGTTCTTCCACACTGAACTCTTTATGGGCAAATTGCTGGACTAGAAAATGTTTGTCCAGAATGTCTTCGTATGCTGACTCATTAAGACCGTCCTCCACTGGAAGCAAAGAGCCTAGACCAGCCTAGCTCAACATTTGGAAAACAGGTTTGTCCCAATACTTTTGTCCATACAGTGTATTTGAAAGCAGACAGCCTACATGTTGAGGGCTGCAGTGTGTGTTTCAACTCCACAGAGGGCAGTAACACACAGAACTGACACACAACACAGGAAATTTCGCCTTAGTGGTTCCTTTCAGTGGCCACGCCGAGCCGTAAACGCATGGAATAACGACAGAAAGAAATACACAGCCAAAATGCGTATTGAGAAGTGTTATTTTTGCTCCGGGCCGGTCTATCCGGGCCACGGGATGATGTTTGTCCGAAACGACTGTAAGGTACTCGGCTCCATTTCTGTTTACATTGGAAACTTGATGCGTGTTGACGGAGATTAGCTTAGCCATTGTAGCAAATGTACAATCACTGGCTAATATTGCGCTTTTATGAGTTTAAATAAACGTTAGCTGTTTATGTGTCATCTTCTGACTTTGTAGGTTAAATTTTATAAAATGTGTCGGTGCTAAAATTTAGCTTAGTAGCTGATTTAGTTCAGTAGCACGGGTTAGCACTCAGGGCTAACTCTGAGTGGCTGGAGTGTATAAAACACGTTAAGTCAGGGGTATGCGGTACTGGAGGGCCAATGTCCAGCACAGTTTGATGGCAGTTCTCCTCAAACACATTCACTAAACCTGACAATTAACTTGCGGAATCAGGTGTTTCTGGGCAGGGAAATCACCAAAACGCTCTGGACCACGGCCCTCCAGGACCGGAGTTGCCTACCCCTACCTTAAGGCATACTAAGAGATCGTCATGCATAAGTGTGGTAAAATATTGAATATTAATATTTTCATATGGCAGAAAAACAGTTTTGAGAGAAATTCCTGACGCGTTTAAGTAGTGCAGCATCGGCCTGGTGAAAAATCATTGCTGCAGTATACATACTTTATATATTTTAAAGTAGCTTTCATTGTACTTTTCTGGATGAACACAGGACCTCATGTCCGCCAGTTAAAGTAAACTGGCCTTTATAGTGCCCAGACCAAACCACAGCACACAGTGTGAACAGAGCGAAATTCTCTCTCTGCATTTAATCCGTTCACTAAGTGAAGCAGTGGGCTGCCACCAACAGGGGGCGCTCGGGTGTGTGGGGACGGTACCTTAGTGAAAGTGACCATTTGTCATACGTGAACACACCACAGCACACAGCGTGAACAGCACGAAATTCAACCTCTGCAT
>JBBPCW010000127.1:11876921-11887381 GCA_037974425.1 Phenacogrammus interruptus
AGTCTCTGCTGTGGAGCTCTCTGTGCTGCCTCTGTTTAATGCCCTTCATGCCCGGTCTGTGAGTCTGTGAGTTTTGGTGTTCTTTCTATTTGAAGATGGTGGAATTGATGGTGCTCCAGGAGATCATCAAACATTTAGATATTTTTTTATAACACAACCCTGACTTCTCAAGTTTGTCCCTGACTTGTTTGGAGAGATCCTTGGTCTACATGGGGCCTTTCAGAAAAGGTGTGTTTATACTGACAGATCATGTGACACTTAGATTGCACACAGGGGGTCTTCATTTCACTAATTATGTGACTTTTGAAGGTAATTTGTTGCATCAGAACAAGAAATATTTTTCATATATATTTTTCTCATTTCACTTCACCAACTTTGACTATTTTGTGCAGATCCTTCACATAAAATAAGTTCTAAACTACAGTTTGGAATGTAACAAAATAGGTAAAAAGCCAAGGGGGTCAATACATTTGCAAAGCACTTAGGGCCGAGACCGAAAGCGGAAAATGAGGAAACACAAAACAGAAAATGCATTTGTTGCCATTTTCGACCCAAAAATTTGGTGGCCGAATATTCGGTGCATCTCTAAAGGCACTGTATCTTTATAGCGAACGTGTCACTAAAATAATGTCTAATAACATGGTATACACCATGGCTGCTTGAACTGGAGAAAATAACATGAAAATAAATTGCATTTATGGTAAAACTAATACTGTAAAAGGCAAACCCTCCAACCAACACACACAAACGGTATTAATTGTGAATTAACATACCCATAAAAAAGATTTCATGGATGGAGCACAATACTTATTTTGATGAAGGAACAATTTTCTCACACTAAGTAAGAGAATAAATTGTGCTGAGAGTACATAAAAGTTTACAAGAACAACTGATGCAGTAATAAAACTTTCAAACAATAAGGCCTATTGTTTTTGATTGTTTATGAAACTACAAATTCAGTGAATTAAAAATAAAAGCCATGACTGATTAATTTAGCTGTTCACAAATATATCAGCACAGTGAGACTCAAAAACATGTGGCACTTCAGAGCTTACTCAAAAAGAGCCAGAGACAAAAGCATTTAAAATATGATCTTTAAAGATCATACACATACAGAACCAAAACCGTTAACACCAAAAACACTGTCACAGTTACAGAGAATCACTGAGTACATCCAGGTCCAATAAGAGAAACATTTTCTATCACATAAGAGCTAACTGACACTGGAAACTCAGGACCAGCCAAATTATCACAGTCTATTCATCAATGGTGCAAACACCTCCACAACATCAGAAACATAACTTACCCTCACAAAACATAATACATTTATTGCCACATTATTCTAAAAACAAAAACTGCTTTGACTTATAGTTTTACATTTTTGGGAAATAAAGATAAATGGCTACAGATTATAAAAAAAACAGCAATCTTATTTGAACAGAGCTCGTTCCAAGCAATAGCTGAACTAATTCCAAGCAAGTAAGCTTAATGAAAAAGTACCTTTGGCCACACCTTTTGGAAGAAGGTGTGACACTGATGTGTCCAAGACATACAAACTAAGATGAGCCTAGTTTGTAGCCTGGCTCCCAGCCCTGCAGTAATACTTTTAGAAACCCGCAGCTGTCAGTGTACATTAGCTTCCTTTTACAAGCAGCAGTAGGCCACTGTATTGGGGAATCTCAGGAACAGATTGTGTCGGAGAGAGGTTGTTTGGCAGTTCTCTGTGTTGCGAGAACACTTAGATGAGAGATTCGAGACAAGCACAGGGCTGGGTTCCAAAGCCTCTGCTTGTCATTAATTACAGCCATGATGACCGACAGAAAGACACAGAGGGAGAGTGGCTACATACCTGCTCCAGTTTGAAGACATGTTGGTTGAAGTAGTGCTGCAGTCTCTCATTGGCAAAGTTGATGCAGAACTGCTCAAAGCTGTTGTTCTCATAGTCCTCAAAGCCAAAGATATCCAGTACCCCAATGGACAGAATCTGAAATTTAAAACAAACTTGCATTGCTTTATTTTTTTGCAAAAGAAACAAAAGAAATGAAATGCAAAGCAAGAATATAGCTGTTCAAAATGAAATAAATTGTGTGTGATAAAGGCATTCTTCTAAAGCTCACCAGCTTCAAGATAAATTATGTGTACCACAACAAAATGGCTTGTAGACAGATCAAAATTCGTGAACATGGGATAAATGTGTTTAAGCAATATGCAAGTTTCCCCCTAATTTCTAAACATCTACTTGAAATCAAACCATTTAACATAATGCTACTAGAATAAAGCAGGTAATAAAACTGCAGAAGACAGACTGAACCACTCCCTCAAACCACTCCTGTGCCCTCTCTTTTACTTAAGTGTGATCATCAGGCTCTGTATTGTAAATACAGAAACAAAAGAGGACATCATGCTCACTCCACAGAAAGACAGACAAACAACCACAAACACCACCCTTTCAGGGGAGGAACAATGGTCTAATCCACTAGATACCCACTGGGCATATCTCGCCAGCTGCCACAGTATAGACAGACACACACACACACACACACACACACACACACACACACACACACACACATCTGCCTAGAATGAACTCAAATTTCACCAGGGTGTGAGACAAAGGGAGGGAGATAAATACGCATTAAAAAGCATAAACTGAGTCAAATACATGATTGTAAAAGGAAAGAAAACAAATTTAAATAAGAAATTCAGACATCTTAAGGTCATATGTCAACACTTTTCCTCTAATAAAACATATTGGTTCATCATAACCCCAGTATTTGATGTCTAGCCTTTTAACCAGCCTGGTATTGTAAAAGAGATCCCAGCAGAAATAAAAGATTTAAAGAGCGGATGACCACAAAGGTCCTACCTTGGCAGAATCCTCCAGGTCTTTGTTGTTGAGAAGTGCATGGTTTGTGCGGAAGACTATCCAGTCAAACAGAGCGCCGTAGAGAGATTTAGCCATGGAATCTCTCACTGTCCCAGCCTAGTGTAACACAAACATTTATCACAACGGTCCAATCAAAATGCCAAATTACTACATAATCCGTGTGCTTAGGTCTTCTGATGCCACAGAAACATACACAGCAAAGGATCTGATTAAACAAATGTGTAACACAGAGTTATTATTTCTAACACAGAGGTCAAATGTCTATATCTGTCATGTGAATATGTGTGTACATGCCTGTGTTTGCTTCCACACTAGCACCTTCCTGATGCCTTGTGCTGAGGCAGGCAGTTCACACCATGTTTAATTCTGGAGTGCGGTCAATAGCATACAGGTGCACTTTCTGCTGTTGTAAATGACTTACACGAATGTCACTGTAAACTAATAGATTTCGTTTTTTAATGATCTCTCTGGGTTGTGCTATTTGCGCATGATTAATAGCGGCTTACAATTCAATGTTTGGTGATTTGGCTACCAGCTGCTGTAAACTAAAATCACTGCATCTTTGATATGTAATAGTGTAGATATAAAAGATCTTTTGGACTAGTATGTGAAATACATTGCCATTGGTATATTATAATTTCGAGTTGCTCTAATATGTGTGACCATGTGTGTGTTTTGAACGTACAGATTCTGATATGTAATACAGAAATGGCACAGTTGTACATGTTTCACAGTGGTATAAATAGAGCATAATGAATAAATAAACAAAACATTAAATAAATAAAAAGGACAACAATGGAACTGATCAGGATCAGGACATTCCTGGTTTTAAAACACTGACAGCAAGTATAACTCACTTTTAGACCTGAATTTAAAATAGACACTGCATCGTGGTGTGTAATGTGACCCCCGCATTGGATGCTGAATTTTAAGTTATTGGTGGCCACTTTGTTGAGCGAGCCGAACGGAACTGTAGAAGATGTGAGTAAATGTAAATGTATATTAAAAGCTGGTGCACCACAAGGTGTAGCACCCCATGGAGAAAATTTCACAAGACCCGCCATGCCTCCATAGAACGTGGTAATGATACAAGGTTCGAATTTATGTGAGGTCTGAACCTTTACATCACAAGAAACTGGCCAGTGAAGCGCAAGACTTTAGCGTTATTCACTAGGTGGTGCTATACCACAAATGAATTGTAATAAGCGTGGGCCACGCGCCTCTGAAAGGCAAATTTTTTAACTGTAATTTTTGGCAAACGGTTTTCAAGCTATTAACCAAAAAGTACTTTGTGCCACATTCCAGGGGGCACTAGCATGAGGTGAAATGCACATGCAGAGACTGAAAACCAGTGGGGGAAAAATGACCAAAAAAGCTAGGTGTAACATCCTTCCTGACTTTTCCCTGTTTCTAGGCTTTCTATAATGTTCTATGGTCTTTTCCCCTTGTTTTTCTTATCTATGTTGTTGTTTATGTCCTCTTTTTTCATATGCCTTTGTTTTGTTTATCCCTGGCTGTTGGTCTGTCTTCCATGCAAGTTTGTTGTTGGTCTTAGCCCCACCATAACCCCGCCCCCTTGTTATCCAGTTCACCTGTGTCTTGTCTCTTCCATTGCTCAGGTGTTTCCCACTGTCTAGTCAATATACATATCCTGATTCAGTCTGCATCTGTGGATTCTTTGTTACTTTCTAGTTAAACTTTTGATTAAATTTGTTCTTTTTGAGTCTACCTTGCTCATGCATTTGCTAAGTCTGTTTAAATTTCCTCGTGTATGTTTTGGTTTCTTGTTTTAAACGTGGACCTCGACCTAAACTAAGAAGTAATAATATTTATTGACTCTTCAGTGTATCACGGCAGGAAAACGAAATGTAGGTGTCAAAAGCCACAAAATATTTTCGAGTTACCACAGAAATATCGGGTATCTGTTAGCTAATTCACAACTCTACCCTGCTCTAAAACAGTCGTCCCAATAAACTGCCTTCCAGCATTTTGCTAAGCCTATCATGCAGCATCACAGAAACACCACAACTGCGTACTTGGCTAGCCAGAGAATTATCCATTACTTGACACTACAGTAAGACTCTGTGGTGTTTTAGCATCTTAAAATAACGTTCAGACCGGACTTCTATTGAAATTCTAACACTAAACCCAGGGCCTAAAACAACATTTGGACAGTGTTTTCTGATAGGTCTAAGTAAAGCATTAGTGATTTCCTTTTGCCTGCTCTCATGATGCCAGATTCCCGAACAGGATTGCGTTTGATGCCAGCAGCTTTAAGTGCATCCAGACACACAAATCAGGTTTTGGACCGACAATCGATCCATAAAACACGGCCTGCCAAGCAAGCCACTTACTGAGCCTCAACATGCCAAAGCAACAAATACACTCCCTTTTTTCAGAAGACAAAAGGAGCCCTAAAGCTGCAGGTAAACCGAAATGAGCCCTAGAACATAGCAGCACCAGGCTGGAGAAGCTGAAAGAATGATGATCAGTCAAAGGGCTATAAAAAGCCAAGTGCTGAAATACAAACGGACAGAAGAGATCATCCAGGGTAAATAAAGTATGACCAGTTCTGGCCAGAGGTTCTGTGTTCTGTTGTGATGTGCTGCATGTGTGTGAGTCTGAACAGCACAGGCTTCTGTCTGCAATGTTTGAAGTACATTAGCAGTAAAGTATAGAAAAAGAATGAGACACACAGTTTAACAGTCAGCCGTGCAGAATGCCGATTCAGTGAAGCTCAAGCAGGGGTATAAACATGCCTTATGTCCTTCCTGCATTATTGATTCCTCTCTTATTTTCAGTCGAACTCTGAGACCAGAGTTCTACCGTATCCTCCCACCAATATTACATAAAACACCCCTCTCTATGATTCATTATTTACAGCTTTTTTTTAGCATTTAAATCGAGCTTTAAAAACACTTCAACCGAACGCTAAGCACGGCGGATGAACTCATAAAGGAAAAGAACTTGAACACACATGATGTTTCATGAGGCTAAACACATCAGTCAACACTTCAGTTCAGAATACAGTTATATTTAGAAGACGACCACCCAGAAAAGTACTAAAAGTGATCGGGAGACTTGCTTAAGGCTGTTAAAACACCTATGGTGTGGTATGTGGAACAGGATGGGGAATTGGCTCTGTGGAGCTGAACAGTCAGAATCTCACTAATGGCTGAACCACAGGAACCACCGCAGTCGTTAAGATTAACCAGCATGGTAGCAATGCGCCCAGCACAAACACACACCAAGAACAGAAGAGCCACACCATAAAGTACAGTGTGGGTGAATGCTTGGTTATAAACTATTTGAGTTTTAACCTCTAAAATAAAGTATGTAAATGTTTTTGCAGCCTGAACTTATTTTTGAAAAACAGATTCTGCTACTGTGCTTTCCTTTGCTGTTTGCAAAATTGAGTGTGTATGTGTTTGTCTGAGCACTGTCTGGACTCCTAATGATAGGACTGCAGCAGGGAGACCACTCTTCCCACACACAGTGGAAAAAAACTCTCTTAGCCTGACCGGTTCCAAAAGACTGGACCAGACACCCAGGACCAGACAGGCCAGGAGTTTGTCTTTAGTCCAGTGAGAAGTGCTCCAGACAAAGACAACTGTTGCCAAGCCTTTTTCTTGTGAAAGAAAGACAGTTAAAGCCAAAACAATGTTCAAGTTCTAGTCCATCCTTGTCACTTTTATAATAAAGGAACAAAAACATCTAAGAAACGGGGGCGAAAAGGTAGGCAGGTAGCTGAGAAAGAAAAATTATATGTAAACTGACCTTCCTTTAAAAATGAATGGGCACAGCACCAAACACAATGTAGGTGAAAGTAGAGGGACCAATAAATGAAAAAATGACCTTATTCAAAAGATATGGCCCTATAGCAGGGGTCCCCAAATGTCCTCATTTTTGTGTTTTTCATACTCAACATGCGTGGCTCAGTGAATAATGAGTTAAAGCAGACCTGTAGGATAAGATAAAGTACACAAAAAGCATAGTGTGGAAAGCCCAGGCCCTACAGCATCCTATAAACCAATGGTTCTCAATCTTTTCAACATTAAAGCCCACCTATCTATCACAGCATGTTGCCAAGGCCCACTTGGCCACATTAGATGATATTAAATAACCAATTGCGGACCAATGGTCTGTCTCGATTTTAGATTTACGGGCCAATGAAAAGCCTTCGTGGCCCATCAGTGGTCCACGGCCCAGTGGTTGAGAAACCCGGCTATAAACAGCAGCTGTCTGTATACATCAATGGCCTTCGGGTATTTACATTTACATATTTAGCAGATGCTCTTATTCAGAGTGACAGATCACAGATGTATGTGGTCTTAGAAGTCTTGCCCAAGGACTACTGGGGTAGTGTGTTGCCCTCGCCCAGATGGAGAAATCAAACCCCAGTGTGCTGCGTGGAGAGCAGCAGCGTTAACCATTATGCGTGTCAGAAACACTGTGGAGAGAATAGCATGACAGGGCAGGAGATTAGAAACAAGTTGCTGGATTTTGTACCTCAGACAGTTTATATGGGACAATAAGTCTCTCTCCCACTGTCACTGTCTTCCGTGTGGTCAGGGCTTCGAAGAGCATCTCTTCCTTCACCTTGAAAAAAAAGATTAAAAAGGATATTGAGAAACAGAGCTGAGAAAAACACCCAAGCTGATGATCCTGTAGGACGTGGAATACATTTAATAACAAATTAGCTCTCTGCATTCAAACCACCCAATGTGAGGAAAGCTAGGAATAGAAATATTTCTTCAGAGTAGGAGACGTAACATTTATAAAAAGCACAGTAATGGTCTGGCTCTTCAGGCCACCCTGATGTGACTGTGGTAAAGTGATGTCTGTTTGTGGTCTAGATAGTATAATAAAAGGTAATGTGTGCAGTACAAAGAGCATCAAAAAAGCTGATAAGAAAACTGACTTGATGAGAGAAAACAAGAAAATAGCATAATTGTGTCTTCCAATAATGTTCCAATAGTCTTCCATTTATCCATAAGGGTACAGACATTCAGGCCATAAATACCACTTTTGTTTTACTACAGTGGAATAACTACAGTGGAATATTCAATGGACGCCAGATTGGAACTATAATCCAGCTTGTGGTCAATTTATAAATGTGCTGCTTCATAAATGTCTCAAAAGCATATTAATGTTCATTCTGCCCCACTATCTTAAACAAATCCATACATTTTATTGCCATGACATTGCGAAACCTCGTCTAAACAGAACCCCTCAATGAAATTACTGACTAACCAAACCCTCAGCGTCAGTAATTTGAGATTGCTTCAAAATGTCAAAAAGAGTGCCAAACGTATTACAAAATTACATGCTGCATGCAAAGCAGTCATTGCCTATAAATTCAACTCTACTAAAAGTTGAATAAACAAAACCGAGAGGGTTAGAAAAATTGACATGCTGTGGAAATTTGCTAGCATGAAAAAAAAGGCTTTTGTGGAATTTGGCTGAACTCTTGGTGACTTTTGTCAGATGAGCTACATTAATTGTTTCAGTGTCTGTCCACGTCAGCAAAATACCATTGAACTGAAAAAGGCTTTAAGAGTCCCAAAAGAAAACAACTGTAATAACTGTGCATTGCATAGAACAGCTACAACATCTCTACAACTGTAGGATAATTGAATTACAGAAAACAACTGCAGTACCTTTGCAAGTGTCACTACAATTATACAACACAAATATGTAAATAAAAAAAAACTTCAGTAAAAATGTTGGAGAAGAGTAATAATTTATTTTATGAAACTTTGATGTAATAAAAGCACATCTAGAAACAGTTAGGAATCATACAAATACAGTTTAGTGTATCTCACCTCCAGCAGTTCAGAAATAGTAGGAAGCACCTCAGGGTTACAGATATCGATGGAGTCGTCCCTGTATGTTTTCTTTTTGTAGCGTATATTCCCCAGGAGCAAAATGGCAGAAAGGAGATAGAAGATTCTGCCGGAGACATTAAAGACTCACTAACAGAAAAACACCTTCAGTTTATGGTATTTTTGACTAATTATGGAAGAATAATGTTTTCACGTTAACGGCACTTCAAGTTATTACATGCACGATGTCTTTAAAACAGCAGTATCATGGGTTTTCAGTAATAGAGACTTAGTTTAGTAGTGCCTACCGTTTACGGGTGGCTGGCAGGAAGCCCACCATCTCCATGGCCAGCTGTAGTCTCTCAAAGTCATGCTTCAAATCTTCTCCTTCCACAGTGAAACAGTCCTAGATAGACCAAAGTCAAAACTCCAGTCACTTTTTGCAAGAGATAATGAGTTTCCCATGTTTAGTGCCTCTTACAGTAACAAACCACCACATCCTTCTGTAACCCAGGCATGTGAAAGAACTGCTAAAGAACTTCTGTGAACATCAATTAGGTCTCCACATTCACTAGTGCCAGAATGAAATATATATTTATAGTGAATCATAATTTGTACACTCTTGATATGGCTTAAGTATACAATGGCAGCTACCACTAAAAGTAAGGTCTATTTTACAGCCAAAAACAGGATGTGTCTCTAGGAAAGCTTCCTTGTGTGTACGCATGTATGAGTGTGTCTAAGTACAAACTACAGCCTGAGCACATAATGCTTATTGATAACAGTGACATCTGTTACATGTTTTAGTGGGTGTATGGGTCTATACTGTTGTTTTACCAAGTGTATAAGTGCATGTTCCTCAGGCATCTTGTCTTACTGTCCAGCTTATCATTATCACATACCAGGGAGTCTCTGGGACCCTCTTTACACCTCATCTAGACTCATTTCCTTCTCTGAAGGCTCCACAGATCGCCACAAAGGAAAAACGCCAGTTCTGTATATTTACATACACCCTTGTTCCAATTAAAACAGCACTTTTCACTTTAAAGAAGCAGCGAAAAGAGTTAAATGCTGACTTGCTGCTTTTCACTAGCCAACTGACAATATTTGAAACAGTGAGAAACACTAGAAAAACAAAGCCTGTGTTGCTGGCAAAAGGAGCAGGAGTCACTGGCGAAACACCAAACCCCTAACACTAGTGTATCAAAAAAGAACCAGTAAGGTTCATGCTGGCTAGTTAGCGTGGTACACTGAGATCTTTTACTTTCCTAATCTTTTCACAGTAAAGCTGCCAAGACCTGAAACTGATCTCGGTAATCCGTCTTTGCATAAGAAACATTGCTGTTTTGATAAAGAGATAACAATACAGGATATAAAACTAATGCACAAAATATAATTTACATTCCTCAGCTCTCAGATGCTCAAGTATAAGAAAGTGACTACAACGCTATGTCAAGAAACCAATATCCAAAGCTTTACCAGATGCACATATACAGAGCGTGACCATTAAAGCAGCACTGCACAAACCCACGGCAGAAAACACACAACACTGAAGCAGCTGTTGCGCCAGTAAATATGTGCTGATGAGCAGAAAAGATCCCAGGAGCCACACAGGACTGCACAGACGGCTGCACAGACAAAGGCAGGCCAGCGAGCTCCGCCAGTGCCTGGCACATGACACACACACACACACACACACACACACACACACACACACACACACACACACACACACACACACACACACA
>JBBPCW010000127.1:11896099-11907598 GCA_037974425.1 Phenacogrammus interruptus
ACACACACACACACACACACACACACACACACACACACACACACACAAATCACAGCCAGCTATTATAATTTATAACCCTCCAAGCAGTCAGCTCTTGACATAAATGGACTCTCTATTTATCCATCTTTTAACACTGAGCCTCAAACTCCAAGCTTTTCATCTACAGCCACGACTAACAGCACCCCTCCCCCCTTTCCTCTCAAAGGTTCAGAGTCTCAAGCTCATTCTGCCAGTGGAGGACTCTGAAATGCTGAGCTATTCAGAGCACTAAGGAGCTGGCTCTGGTAACCTGCTTTACAGAATAAGGGCAAAAATGGGGCGCTGCCTCAAACCTACACAGAGAGCCATGCATATGCATGAGCACGTACACATTTTCATACTGCCGTGCTTGAGAGACGCCATCGACCGGAATCAAAGTTCATATAAACACGAGTCCGATTCTGATTCTGAAATGCTCACATATTGCACAGACAAATTTTCAAGCTTTTTTAACCATACATGGATGCACTTATTGCAACATTTTGGACGTCATATAACTTTGCCCCCCAATCCCAGCGCACACACCTGAGGATTTAACTCTGAACTCCTAAAAACAGCCCTGTCCCCGAGGGCTCTGGTAACAGAGTGCCATCTGTTAATAAAGTGACACCATGGGAAGCTGCAGAGAGCCAAGAGAGAAGACCCAAAACAGATCCAGAGATTATCAACCAAAAAAAGGGTGATCCTTTGAGTTTTGTTAGTAGTATAAGAATTTCAATCTAATATGATGTGTTCTTTGTATACTGTGTGTACTATACACAGACTTTCCACACACCACAGCATTATCAGAGAAATAATACTTTACAGCTGAAACAGGGAGGTTCCTGTTTGATCCAATTGAACATAGCGACTGACATCTTCAACACAATGTTACAGACCAATCTGTGTGTCTACCTCAAGAGTTAGGGTTGAGAAACGTACTAAATATTTGTGATTCCGATGGTGAAAACATGATTCCTTTGGACATATTAAATTGGGCAATATTTTGAACATTGCTCTTGGAGAAACATTACAGTGAAGGAAAGACACACATGCTGCCCATATACAACTTTGAAGACCCAGTAATGAGTGCTGACATATTTGTGGTCTCATAGACTAATATAGGGGGAAAATCAAGCCGGAAAAACTTGCGCATGACTCACACACACCATGTTCAATTACGGCTGCCACACTAAAACCAGTCACTCGACCTTGCACTCTCAGGTGTGCACCTATGCATCATTTAGCTTCTTTCATTTTTAGCATTGGGTGGCTGGAACCGAGGCTGAACTGAAGTGTGTGGCTAACACCACAGAACAGATATGATTCATGCTTTCTGTGACTTCAACTTCAGCCACAGCTTTTTTTTTTTCACAGTTTTTTTTTCTACACTTGTATTAGCAGAGGACCAGTCAACAAATCCAAACACAAGGCTTCTGTCCTTCGGATACCAGTAACTCAGCTTTCCTAGTTCAGATCTAAATTATTGTCGTTAAACGTATGGTTGTGCTTTGGCCAGCCAGAACATGTTCTGTGGTGAGCTGATGTACGCCAGCTCAGCTCATGTCATACATTCACAGTTAACAGCAATATTTATCACTTACCAACTGTTAGATAGAGATAAACTCAAATGTTTTTCACTTAGAAAGCTTTTATTCACCCTCCCTTCCACCAGTAACATCATATATCGTGTGAAGGTTTGAAATGATGAAAGAAGTGCACACCACAAACCTTAATAGAAAACTCAAACAATAACAATGACTTGATCTAACAGCACAGTGAACAAATTAAAAAAATCGAAAAAAACCCACGAATCCCTAAAACTTACTTCTCTATAGAGTTTGGCTGTATTTTAGTTATCTTTTGTCAACATATATTTTCAGCCAAATCGCCCAGTTCTCCTTTGGGTTTCTATCTCTAATGGAGGTTTCACTGGAATCGAGTGGATTTCTGAATACATTAAGCTTTCGAAAACCTTCATCCCTTCCTTGTCCTTTGGCTTGAGGTGATAGCCTGGAGAGCACTGGCCCACATTTCAGACCACAGAGTGCTGCATCCACCTTCATCTGAGTCATATTGACTCACATTCACCAAGCATGAAGACATGAAGAGAAGGCCAGGTCAGCTGAGCCAAGCTTCTGTTCGCGAAGCTCCCATCACTGGTGACACATTCTGAAGTCACTCTGTATGGTAAAGAAAGACTTACATGAAAGACTAAAGACAACATTCCAGACAAGAGAGGCGTACATTAATATAGAAACACTGCATGGTGCTCTTATTCACTTTTGTATATGATGACATGTCTAGTTATACAACCACCAAATCACTGGATGATAAAATGGACTTTAGTTTGAAATGAATCATCTGGCAAAGACAGTGGTCACCGTGAAAAAAAAGTAATGTACAATTCCTGTAAGGCACCTAATAGAGAATTCCACCCATACCACCCACACAAAGTGATATTTGACTGGTCCAGCTAAGCTGAGATCGGATTACACATTAAAGCTATTACTGCCACCAAGGCCTGTATTAGAGGATTTTTATAGAAACTAATGGTTACTGGAATTAAATCAGGCCTAAATTGCCAGTTAGATTATACAGCATGGATGATGTAATGTTGATCATAGCCAGAGAGGACAGTGCGGGGTTGTATGTGTGTGCGTGTGTATGTGTGTGTATCTGTATCTGTCCCAATATGATTTTCCAAGCAGCATATGTATGAGAGAAAAAGGAACGTAAGTAAAAAAGAGAACGCAACGGAAGAGAGTGAGAGAAAAAGAATTAGAAGGGAGAGGATAACAAGTCCTGAGAGAAGGAGATGACTAATAAGACCTGGATGGCACTGGTCATTGTAAATATGATGACAGGGTAATCTGAAGTGATTCGTTGATGTGGGATAAAGAGAGCCACAGATACAGACTGAGAGAATACGAGAGTCTGAAAACATCAGGGTGTCAGGCCGATGGACCACAGGCACATTGTTCTCTGAGGAGTAAAATGTCAGCAAATTTAAACCTCCACTAAAAAGTGCAAGAGTCGGGTCAGGGGAACATCAAAGGCTTTGTGTGTGTGTGTGTGTGTGTGTGTGTGTGTGTGTGTGTGTGTGTGTGTGTGTGTTTGAATATGAGCATGTGTGTAGGGCAAGGCAGTGGAGAAGGAGGCCAAGACGTGATCTATTTATAGCCATTTATAATAAGATTTCATTTTTAGTACACCCAATAAAGATAGCATTACTCATGACTTTTCCTGCATATATAACAGTGTACTGCACTTCATATTCCCTTCATCACTTCCTCTGTCACACAGTTGGACTCAAGGAGCTTTTTTTTTCATTCAGATAGCAATGTTTGACTTTCAGGCAGAGGACTAACATTTATGATTCTCTTTTCACCTCCTACAGAGACCTTCAACACACACTGATGCTTAATTTCTTGAAACAAAAACAAAGAAGGAAAGGCATCGATATGCTGGCATAGTTTACCCGTCATTTTAATACATTGTTTCTAATGAAAGAACTTGATTTGATATGGCTATTGAGCTCAAACTACTAAACAGGAGGAAATACACAGCAAGCATGACATATATAACCTGACAACTAATTCTGAAGTTATTCCTATTTGGTTTATATTGTTTACAAAGGGCTGGTGTTTTTAGATAGAAGTGGATATGCTGCATATCCTCATACTCTGCTTGATGCAGATTCAAATATGTCATTAATCCAGTTGATGACTCTTTCTTTTTCTTTGGGAATAGGGTTAATAGGCTTTAAACGTGTTATCAGAACATCAAATCTTAAACATCACAAACCATTGTGGATTATCATCCACTTATAAATATAGAATTTGTGTGTTACAGTATTTTACAGTACCACTATCTGCATCCCTTGAACTGACTGCTGCTGGATTTGTGCCCACACCGCCCCTTAATCTGATGGATGGCTCTGTCACTCCAAGACTGTGTGGAATTCCTCTCTAGCTGCTCTTGTTCTCTACGCAGCCTGGCCTAATCTCTCTGGGCTGGTGGCAGCAGCATGGCTGTTCTGCGTTACAGGTCTGGATCTGTCACCACTGGCCAGCCAGCCCGCTGAATACCTCCTGCTAGTGGCAAACCTCAAGCTCTAATTACAGCGTCTGTCTGGTATGTGTTAAACCATCCGCTTTTCATCCACATACACATTTCTGCATAACAAATGCTTCCACATGAAGGCTTAGGAGATTATGGAATGACATCACAGCACAATAAACATGCTGTGCACTGTATATTGCTGCTATAGCTATAGGGAGAGCTGCATTTTCTACAAAATGTCTGTATTACTGAACTACAGGTTGTCCGAAACAAAGCTCTTTTCTGTGAAGCTGGTAGTAACTCAATAGATTAGCTATGGATTATGGATTTATGACTATGTAAAGCTTGATGATACTGTGGTATCACTTTCCCTGATAGAAATAGAACATGTTTAATATAACAAATGTTTTACATAAAGGACAGAGCTGGTCAATGAACTGAAATAAGAATGTTGTAACACTTTACTATATTACTATGCCTGGTTTATTTTCATACTAGGATTATCTGTTATAAATTATATCAATGCCTCAACACAGCTGACAGATCCCACTTCAGTCTGTCGCATTAAATTAGATTTGATTAGATCATGTTTTTAGTCAAACGCCTTAGCGGTGACATCAGTAACCGAAAATGACTTTTAATATCGGATTTTAAAACCAACAAATATTTGTATCGGTATCGGCCTTCAAAATCCTTTATCGGTCGGGCTCTATATACTACCAAGAGAAGTTACAAATATAAACTTGGCTCTTTATATTTTCTTTTCACCCTGACATGCTCTATCTGTGTTCAGATCAGCAAGCCTGCTGTTTGTGAATAGTGACTGATTTATTCACTATTATATACACAGATGAGCAACAATATAATCATAACGCATTTGCCAGTTCACAAAGGGCACTTCAGTGTATTTCAGCAATGTTTTTCTTTCACTGAATGAGGATTGACCAAAATAATCACAAAAGTTCAATATTACACACATGTATATATAACATATATGTATTTAAGTACACTACCAGTCAAAAGTTTGGACACATTCAATGTTTTTTCTTTGTTTTTCTTATTTTCTATGTTGTAGATTAATTTTGAAAACGCACAAAAAAGGCAAAAAGGAACACGTGGAATTATGCAGTGAACCATAAAAAAGAGTTACCCTCCAGGATCAAAAAAGTTTTCTGATTCTGATGTGTTTTGTAATAAGGTAATGATAGACTGTTGTTTCTTTTTACTTAGTTAAGTGGTTCTTGACATGATGTGGAGTGCAGGAAATTCCACCATGTACTCTTGAAGAGTAACACCTGTTAATTAAATACCATTCCAGGTCGATTTCTCATGAATCTGATTGAAAAAAGATTCATAGGTGATGTTTTAGTAAGAAAAACAAAGGGAATCAAAGGAAGCAAAGGTGTGTCCAAACTTCTGACTGGTAGTGTATATACTTTACGTAAACTCATATACAACAGTATCTCTTCAGTGAGAAAAATGTTATTTTAATCTAATATTTTAACTGTTAATCTACAACAGAGCATGGGAGACTAAACCGCCAGTCAAAGCGTCAAATCCTGTCACACACAAGTGCGAGCCCTTCATACTAGCAATAGAAATTCTAAACCAATGAGACAGCCTGTGCAGACAGCCAATCACGTCATTCAAAAATGGAGCCCGTCAGTCACAGATCCTAGCAGAGCCACTCTGAGAGTTCAGCCTGTTGTGAATCCGGGTGTTTTTGTTTGGGTATTTTTCCTTTTCCCAGTTGAACTGTCTGTAGACTCAGGGTGTGTGCATTGTCCCAAAGGCCATCATTAGGTTCCATTAAGACAACTGTGGCTGAGCAGTGTGTTTAGTATATGTACTTATATGGCCAATTTATAGTTAAGTGTCGCTTAGAAAAATGACAAAGCACTATAATCAAAACAAGGATCATAAACTCTAAGGTCTTGGCAGTCTGCTATCATCTGTAACGTCGACAGCAAATCCAAAAATACTTGGTGTAGATAGAGGCAGAAAAGTGACAACAGAACAAAGCTTTAGACTGATAAGTCAGTTTTAGAGTTTCTCCTCACTCACTCACTCACTCACTCACTCACTCACTCACTCACTCACGGATTAATTTATTCATTCATTTTGTCTTACCTCTAAGACTGGTCCTGCCCCAAGTATGATCTGCTCCACACCACTAGCAAAGCCCTTCTGGCTGAGTGCAGTAAGGTGATGGATCAGGAAATTGGTACTCTGTGTCTTCCCTGACCCGCTTTCTCCAGATATAACAATACACTGATTCCTCCGCCTCTGCAGCATGGCATGATACGCCACATCCGCCACAGCATAAATATGTGGCTCCAGTTTTCCCAGCTGATGGTTGTCATACATTTTGACATATTTGGGATTATAGATGGGCAGGAACTTGAAGGGGTTGACAACTATTAGAATCCCACCAACGTAAGTGTAGATCTTCTCCTGTCTGAAACGTCCACGGAGGTTTTCGAGTAATGTTCGTTCGTTCAGGTCCGGCAGGGCGCAGAGGTCCGCAGCATGCTGCCCAGCCGGGGGCTGTGGGAGGAGCCCACGCTCTACCAGCCTCCTCCTCTCCTCCGTCACCCGCAGCCACATCTGCAGACTGCCGTAGTGGATGGAGCCATCCAGGTTCTTCTCGCGCAAGAGGAAGCGGTAATCCTCGCCGCCAAGCCTGTTTTCCAGAGCCATGCGTGGCCACAGCATCATGCGCTGTACGGGGCAGTCGCCCGGGTTCAGGATCCATTCCTCCCCACCAAACTCCTTCACCTCTGCAAGGACATAGAGCCGGGCGCGGTCCAGCCGCAGGCGCTCAATCACCTGCTCAATGACCTCGGCTGCAGAGGTGACCTTGCGGGCGGAGACCGGGCAGTAGATGGTGCCCTCGGACAGGGCGCCCGGGTACACGCGTAGAGTGAACTCGGAGTCCTCAAAACGACGACGCCCTCCAGCGTCATGGCAACTCATGATGGAGCAGCAGCTCCCATCAGCACTGGCCAGACCTCCGACACACAGCTCAGGGGGTGGACTCAAGACATTCCAGCTGCACAGAAAGATAGACAGAGAGAGAGAAAGAGAGGGAGAGAGAGAGAGAGAGAGAGAATGAGAAAGAGTGGGATAAAGGCAGATATGTTAAAGTGCATCTAAAATAAGAGCCTGTACATTTCCATAAATACACATGAAAGTGGACACAAGTCAGGCCAGCCACTCAAACCACAATGCCCTTAGTTCATGCATCCCATGACATCACAAACCACCCTATCTGTCATTCAAAACAAACACTCTGAGATGATAAGCTACTAATTAGGAGCAACTCGTACTTGGGAAATAGCTGAACAGGGATAGACGCAAACAAACCGAAACAGACACTTACACCACAAGTTGAGGCCTGTGGGCCGAGCTCTCCCAGCCAGCACAGAAGACATGCACCCTGGATCTAAACACTCGACTGCCAAGTTCACCAGCTGCCATCTTCTACACAGAAGTTCCTTTTAGCCGCATAATGCTTTAATTCAGAAACTTCCTGTTAGCTTTAAGCCTGGGGATCACCATTCATAAACTGAAAACCAGTACATACAACACAACCGCAGGGTTAGGCTTATCCTCACAATAGTCATGTTCATATAAACACAATAATTAAACAACACAACATAATTACTCACAGAGAGCACAACAATTATACCATAATCTGAGCTTTTAACAGTTGTAGCCTTTTGAATAAAAAAAAAGAACCGCTGCTGAAGTGTCATCTGTCAAGTTTGCTGTACGCAAAAGACTTCTTTACAAACTGCGGTGAAATCCACCTTAATATCAGTTTGTATGCACGTTTACAGCAGAGTCTACATTTCATTACATTCAGACTCTGCAGCAGAAGGCAGGCATAATGCCACAGACACAGATGCGGCATTGCTTGTTTCTCATGCAGAGCACACAAAGGCTGGCTCTCTACTCTAAGCAAATTACACAATGGGAAAGCTGCAGCTGAAATATACTCCTCATGACTGTGGCACCAACTTTGACACAGAAAAGTGAAGAGGTACTGTCTAAATCCTTATTTTCCACAAATTATTCCTTTTCTATCAATTCTAAAGTTTTCTGCCCTCATTTGGATCTCCTTTCTTCATTCTCCATGTCTCTATTTGCATCCTCCTGTTTAAGTTCCTTTCCTGTTGGCTGGTTCGGGTCCAGCTCTCCCAGGTATGAAGAAACCAGACAGACACAGACACAGTCTTTCCAAAACATGCCTCTCTATTGTTTATGTGAAGGGTTCCTGTGTTCCAAACACTACAAATCGTACAAGAATCAAAAGTCAAACCACTGTCAACCGCATGGCTTAACTAAAAACTATGAAGTTATTGTTAGCTTTATTATTCCATGTTTTGACAATAATATCAGAGCAATTGTCACATCAATTGACTCATCTGCAAGACAGGGAAAAGATTAAAAAGATAACACAGAGAAGGTCATTAATATGAGTGGATGACAGAAAGAGTGAGCAGTTTTATAACCAGCCTGAAGGTCCTTTCTGTCATAGTTTCTGTCTAAAATGCACCCTGTGTGCATTTTGCTGAATCTGACAAACCAGTTCCCTACATTTCCTAAATTAAAACATGCGTCATGTTTCCTGAGTGGCATATCTGTCACAGGACTTCTTACGAGCTGCAAGGTGCCGGAAGTGCATCCTACAGCTCAGAACAGACCAGAGCCGTCTCACATTCAGACAGGCTGAGGCAGTCTAGAGCAGAGCGGACAGGAAGGGCTTGCTCTGTCCTTTTTTTTTTTTAACCTACCAACAAGTACCGTATTCTCATTGTTAGGAAACAAATGATGCCTCTTTACTTTTTTCTTAACCTCTCTCACGGCTTTTGCCTAAGGCTCTGAGGCATCTGGCAGCTCTTCTCTACCTTGCAGACATCTGTTAACCAATAATGATGACTGACAGAAAATTATAAGGTGAAGTATGCAGCGTGTGGGAACAGTGGAGATATGCTACATGGTCACTGCTTTAAAACAAATTCCCGAAAGGCTTCAAAGAGGGAAGATGCATATTGGTGTCCTTAATATACTGATATGCTTATATCTATATAATAACATATGAAGAAACAAAGTATGCCACACGGTAGGCCAAGACAAACCACATAGCAAACTAATAGTATTCGCATGTGCACATTATTACTACTTGTGGTCTACTCTGTGGCATCGTCATTGTTTCTAGTGAAGCACTCACAGCAGCAGCCTTTTCTGCTGTATTCTGCAAAAGCTAAGCAGGGTTAATGGATGCTGGTGTTGAGTTTGTTCTCTGGTTGTTGTTGCAGTCCAGCCAATCAGAGCATGAGAAGAGAAAGGAAAGTGTGCAAGACAAAAGAGCACCTGTAGAATGACTGTATCAGGAGAATTCACTTCTTGCACCATAATCATAATGCCATGACGCAAATTTTGATATATTGCAAGAACACTGTGCTGTAATTTATTGCCTCAAAAACTATAAATGGTCGCTCTGAAAGGAAGCTTTATTAAATGAATTTTTTACTTTCCCTAATTTCAGTATTATTTTAAAGATATAAAGTATGATATTATAAAAGAACAGGCTTCACATGTGCACTTCATTTCACCACTGAATATACAACTTTAATCCTTTATTCTTGTTAGCTGGCTTTAGTTATGGAAATAGCAACATTCAACAGATTTTTGAGGTTTAAATTGCATGTGGAACCTAAACTTAAAAAAGTTCTCCACCTCATTTTGTACAAACAAAAGGACACTTTCCCTTTCATTGCAAAGCTCAAAATTCCAGGTGGCCTTTCCACTACCCTACAACAGCCTCCATATGCCTCACTAAAGTGAAAATCTGGTCATATGTGAACAGCACGAAATACTTCTTCTGCATTTAACCCATTCACCAAGTGAAGCAGGGAGCAGCTACAAACACGGCGCCCGGGGAGCAGTGTGTGGGGACGGTACCTTGCTCAGGTACCTCAGTGGTGCCTAGCAGCGTTGGGAATCAAACCCAGACTTTCTGATCACAGGGCGAATGCCCTAACCACTAGGCTACCAGCTGTCCCAACTGAAACAGACTGAAAGCTGCAGTGGAAGACTGACAGTTTCTATGAGCGACTGGAGATAATTATTCAAGTCAGATCAGGGGTCAAATTATGCTGCTGCAGGGGAATGCCAGCTCAGCCCTGACAGGCATCAACACTCCAGCCAGCTCTTGACCCAACAGATGAGCACCTCTTTACTCCAAAAGCACATTAAGTTAGCAATCAGCATCTCTTTCATTAACACAGCACATGCATGAACACAGCAGCCCAGCAGAAGACCAACAGTACGATAGAACCCATGACCACACACAGAGGCTCATAAACTGAGGCTCAGATCTTTCTGTAACAGAGTTTTAGGCAACAAATACACGTGATCTGGCCAGGAAGGGTGGAGACCAGGTGTTTTTGTTGGTTTGTTTGGTTACAAATGAGGTCTTTGTGTGTTTTGAGGTCTACTGTTGAAACAAGTCAATAATGATGGAACGTAAACAAGCTTTATAAGGACACAAGTTTGTTCAGTGAGCACCTTGAAGCTAAACTGTCACAAAAATCACCAAGAGATAATTGCCCCATTTCTATAGTCAGCCCTAAGCCAGCGTATGACAGTCGTAGTCTCTGTCCCACAGTCATTTTCGAGCAACAGTGAGATTTTGGGCTTTGACCTAATAAGCTGACTGTCAGTCTTCAGATTTTTGGCCAACTGAGCTTGTTAAATTGGCGAATGACACTCTCAAAATCACACAGTTTTGTTAATAAAAGTCAGAAAATAAGCCCAGCATTAAGGTTTTAACACTGATTTAACACAATGATGCAATGTCCTCTCGTTAAAATCTGCAACCAGTAGCTCTAACACATGCATTCAACACAATAAAATGGATCCGCACAGGGACTTGGAATTTCTGTGTTTACTATCACTGTCTTCATTGAGATAGTTTCTGAGCGAGTACACACATTAGGGATAGAGGATTGATTTTTGAATATTGGATTCTAAAAAATGACTCTTTTATGTAACAGCTGCCTCTAACAGCGTGAAGGGACTCTTTCTGAACACCAGGCTGGTTAAAAGAATGGACATAAAATCATGATCCTCATGATAAACCAAGGTGTTTTAACAAACTACAAAGTGTTGACATATGACCCTAAGAAGGCTGAATTTCCAGAGAGCTGAGCTTTTTAAGTTGTCAGAAGCTGATGGTTTTGACTATAACTTTTAAATGTAGGTTTTCCAGCGATTTATCTCCCTCATTCCATTGTCTCACACCCTAGTGAATTTTGAGTTCTTTCTAGGCAGATGTGTCTGTGTGTGTGTGTGTGTGTGTGTGTGTGTGTGTGTGTGTGTGTGTGTGTGTGTGTGTGTGTGTGTGTG
>JBBPCW010000127.1:11910888-11918615 GCA_037974425.1 Phenacogrammus interruptus
GGACAAAGAGACAGAAAGACAAAGAGGACGCAGACTAAAAAAGACACCGCAATAATACGAATTGCATACTCTCCATATATTTCAGCATATAAACAATAGAACAGCCCTATAGACTTCTACACATTTTTATTAACGGACTGTTTTCACCGAAAGAAGGGAAACAAAGAGAAAGGAGACGAAGTGTGACCATGATCATCGTGTAACATAAAAATAAAGGCAGGCTCTCTATCATGTACATAAATTTCCTCACCACAAGGAACCAGTGGATCAATAAGTTCAGGACATTGTGAGATCATCAGTCTGCAATTACTGGAAAGGCAGATGGTCAGGCAGTCAGTGTCAGGGCCAAACGGTTTTATCTCACAGATGAGCACGACTGCAGCCAGAACTAAAGGCACCTTGGCGGACTTAACACTTATTTGCAATTTTGGGAAGAAATGATGGCACCTGTAACAAATGTAACAAAAACATGAGACTTGGTTCAGGCCTCGGTTCAGACTTTCAGGAGTCAAAACGTTCATACTGACTCTCGTGCAGTGCAACAGGCCATTAAACATATCTGATGTTTGTTGTGCATTTAGTGTAAATGATCTTTATGATTGTGTCTGTTGTCTGAACAGCTCAACAAGTAGAATCTCAGAGCTATAAGTCATTTCAGACGTAAAGAGCAATCAACAGTACCCAGTCTGTAGTATACTTGATCTGGACATGTAAATGTACAGGTCAGACTACAGCTGTGAAAAAATGTAAGATTCAAGATGTCGTCACATACACGGTTACACAAAAAAAACAGTAAAATGAGCCCTGATTGATATTAAATCAAATTAAAATGAAATCAATGCCAAAATTAGTGGTCACTATGCACTGTGACAAGGATTGAAAAGCCAAAACATGTGCATAATGTGACAACCACTTTCCACAAGCAGCTAATAATTGTCAACGCTTGTCCCACCCAACAAGCCATTACAGTCACTAGCACAAGCTTCGCTATACAGTAAACCCCCAGTTTTACGCAGCTCAGGAGTCGCTGATTCAGCCACCAAACTCATAGTTTTACACGGATACCCCCACAATAACATGGAAACTGCAAATATCTTCTGCCTTTTTTGGCTTTTTTTGTGACAATAAATATATTTTTTTCTGGTTGTTTTCACACAGGGGTGCTCAGAACAGGCTGTAGCCGACCTGGAAGCACCACACCAGGGTTGAGACCCGCGTTCCAAGCGTGATTTCTCAGCGGTGCATCTCCAGGAGATCTTTCCAATGAGCTCTCATTTGTATTATTAGCCCGAGTAGATCAGGGGTTATTCCCGAAAACCGTTCCTCTCGCCGAAGTGTCCCAATATTTTGTCCCGTGACCTTCTGAGCATATTGAGGGTTTACACTACAAAAATTTGGTATTTTTAGGTAATTTTTTAACCAAAACACAAAAAGGCGTTTTTTTTTCACTATACACAAAAGCAGTTTATAAAAGCAGAATTTTTTTCACAAGCACATTTTGATGAATCCTTCTCGATTTCGCTTTGTAGAACCACAGATCTGAGACAATAAGAGGCACAGAGAATGAAGAGGTTACATGTGCTCAGTTCTCTGACTGCCAACAATAACACCGCTATAGAAAGAGCAAAAAATTCCACAGATCTCCACCGAGAGCTGAATTCTGACACCACATACTAGAATCTGTGTAAAGCTACATACCAGCCCATGTCTATACACTGACAAATGTTCTATCTTGCAATAAAAACACACTTTCACACATGACCTAATATATATACATCTAATATATACAGCCTTTTTTTATCTAAATCTAATTCCATGCTTTCAAGTGACTGAAAGCATTATATTTCCTGTTTGTCTCTGCAGAGGCAACTCCACTTTTGGCAGAAAAAAAACCAGTTCATAAGAAAACCGTATTAACTGCAATGTCAAAGTAGGCTAACGAATGGTGACTTGGCACATGCAAATGTTATACTGCCCATCACACCTTAAATCTGAGGGACATTTAGATTTTAGCACAGACTTCTAGGTTGAAAAACATGGGGAAAAAATCATCAGTGATGTGTATTTGATTTTTCTCTGTCACAGACCTGCAGCACACTTGCAGCTTTAAGAAAAGATAGTTGTGCAGTCTGATGGCAGCTTTATTTGATGCCACTTATCTAGTCTAACAGCTCCTTATCCATAAAGTACTTATATGAGCTTGCTGTTGACCATGCCAAGTCATTTGGCGAGATCAAAGCAGAGTAAATCTGTCTCTAATAACAGGCCTGAGCTTGCACAGCTCTGAAACAAATACAAGATCCAGCAGAGCAGAACTGAGCACTCACAGAGAACTCATAACTCAAATGTGACGTTATGACTGAGTGAAAATGGTCTCTTAATGAATAAGGAGGGTCTAGGTGGGGTCAGAGTGCAGTTGGCCTAAAGAAAAAAGAATGCTAGCGATGATGGTGAAGTCATGGAGGAACTATGGACTTGAAAACGCAGATACAAACTGCAGGCAAAATGAACTAGCATTTCTCCAAAGTGTTCTTCGGAAAATAAAGCACACACGCACAAATTATGGCAACAATATGTTTCACCTGCAGGAAAGAAGTGGTCAAAGGCCAATGCTGCTTTTCATAGGTGACATTTCAGACATAAGAAGTCACTTGACATTTAGGTTGAGAGAAGTGGTTCACATGGAAAAGGAAGTGAGCAAAATGACACATAGTGTTCCATAAAGTTAATTAACCTCAAACCATCTATGGTTTATTTGCAAAGAAATACAAAAGTGTGGGTGTGAATAAAGTTCATACCGTCCTTTAACAGAAATAAGGACACAAGTTAAAAGAAGATCACCCAAACCCGTCCAAATTTAAAACACACCAAGAAAATGTTCTTTAAGGCTTAAGTGAGTCACGATTCTTAAAAGTGGAAAGCCAGCAGGTACAAGATCCAGCTGTGTTGGGTGTTTCGAATGTTCATGGTACCATCAAGCCTAGAGGCAGTCTATTCCACGTTCAGCGCGTACTAAAATCCAAAGCAACATGCAGGCTCTCAGAGTTTTTGCTTGGATCAAAGCTGCTCTGATGAAGCTGTAACTGAGGAGAAAAGTAAGAAGATATAGTTTGAAGCAAAGGCAAAGATAAAGCCTCACCTCTTGTTTCAATACCACAGTACAGCTGGCTCTAATCACTTGCACTTTCAGGATGACTCCTGCAAAATTGCAAGTCGAAGCGGTAGCCCACTTTGGGATTTTCCCCATGCTCAGCAGAGAATCAGGCATCTTTCAAGGCTAACAGCCCATGTCCAAATGCTGGAGTGCATTCTCGAGGCCACAGCACTTGAAAAGTGCCTTCAGTGCAACATCGTCCGGTGCTTCCTAACTGATAAATTCTTCCGTCTCGAAAATAAACAGTGCTTAGACAAATATTCCAGCGTAAGCAGTCACACATTTCTCTTAGCTACTTTTTTGCCTGTCTGAATACTTTGCATGGTGGTCCGTGTTGTCATTAATGAAACTAAGAAGAAAGCAACCGAACCAGAACACCATACATGCATTTTATAGTCAATATGACAGACACAGCTTGAAGACCAATACCTACACTGCACACTCTAACAAGTTTCAGACAATAGAAAAGACATCATCTGCAAAAACAAACGAACAATCCTGTATTAGCCAGTGTGGTATCATAATGTATGATACAGTACAGACTATCATGATTTCAAGAAATTCCCTACAATTTTAACTCATACTCTCATATTCTGTGCCTAAAACAATAGTGCTATTCTAAGAGAATATAATTTAAGAGAATTTATTTTTCAGCTATACTGTATACTGTGGTATAGACTTTACAATGTGATACAGTATGCCAACTCATTAAACAGTCTATTCTGAGACAAATCTGTGGGGTCGGATATCCAAGCATATGAAACTAGAGAGCAGAGTTTAAAGCAAACCATCCATCACAGTCCCACACAGGCCATTTTGCTGTCTCATCCTAGCTGGAGTCAAGGCTGAGGCTTGGGTGCCTAGAGCCTCTCAGAGCAGGACCGCCAATTTAGGATCAGGTTTCCTACACCTCTGCTCATCTCCAGTCATTCGAAGCTGTACAGCAGACCCTGATCCCAGAACTGCAGCCATATAACCCCCCTGCTTGTCCATGTACTGCTGCTTCTCTGCTGGTAACTAAGCGAAACTTGCTATTATGGTTTATAAACATCACCAGAAAGGTATGCAGCATCGGTATTCTCACTGCGAAAATAATTTAAACACTTTGTTACAAAACAAAGAAAGGAGGACTGTTGCGAGAAGGTTGTATCAACTGTGGTCTCATTTCACAATGCTGACCTTGTGCAGAAACCTGTTAGGTGTCATCAGGAAAACTGTTTAATTACGAACGGGATTGATAAGGTGCACACAATGACTCGGTGTGCAAGTCCTGAACCTGTGAGTCAATCATATATGACAGTCAAACTGCCCCCCACAGAACACTGCTGGGGTACATTGTGTAGGGGGGAATGTGCTTGCTGTGTTAAAGGAGCACATTGTTCAGAAAGATTGAGAAACAGCTGGTTGCAAATCTTAGTTGGAGTTCTGTCTTTTTCCTTCTCTCTCTCTCTCTCTTTCTCTCTGGCTCTATCTCTCTCTCTCTCTGCCCCCCCCCCATGATCCACTACATTGTTTGTAGAAAGAGATCATGTGGTCACAAAGTGAGCTGTGTTTAAAAGTCTCCACACTCTGCGCTCTGTAAGGGAAGAGGAACAGGGAAGAGAGAGCGACTGTGTGAACAGCGTGCAGAATGGGGAAGTGTGGACATGAATACTACATGAAACCCTTTTCTATTTCAATCACAAGATAAGCTCCGTTCACACATGCACTTTTACCTGAGAATTTAAAGGCGATTATAATGGGGAGAGGGTGAGTGTGAATGAAAGCTGGAGTCAGAATCCTAATAAAGGTAAATGGTGAGTTAACTGGACGAAACCTCCTGGGAAATCACTAGGACTGATATCAACATGCGCAATATACACATCGCGAAAAAATACACATATACTGAACTGCAATAAATGGTGCTTTTCCAAAACTCTTCATCCAGAGCCAAAAAAATCACTGAGCAGTTTCTTCATCTTCTGTGCTGCTGTTATAGATTGTTCCTTTTGCTATTTTTTTTCTGGCTAAGTACTTACTATAATGTCAATTATGTTTACATTGTTTTTTTTTCAATGTTCAATGGTTCAAATGTTTTATGGGAGGCATTAAATGCTGTAAATTCTTTAAAAAAGAAACATGTTGGAACGGAAATAATGCATTTCATTTTGTTTCTGCATAGACTAGTCAGTGTCTGGAGTCTTAATCACCAGCAAATCCAAAGCAGAAAAACATTAACACTATAAAGGCTACGTGTTTACTCACTTATCACACGTGATATCGCCATCGCAACACTCAACAACATTATCGCATATCGCATGTTTTCCTAATATCGTGCAGCCCTAGAAATCACTAAGAGATTCTGTGTGTGAACTGAAGCCAATGCATAACCAGGAATTATGACATCCAGACTGAAGCAAAAAAAGGCTGAGAGTTTCTGCGACACTAGCATTAGTAAATTGTATGGGTGATTCTAGAGCAGAGTCTTAACCACAACTGGCCAGTGTGACTTCAGCAAAAAATAACACACATGATTCCTCTTGTTTAATCGGTCGATCTCAAGAAGCTGATCGAGATCCTGCTTCGCTGGAGTGAAAACCTGCAGCCCTTTACAGATAAAGACTGGACAACCCTGTTTTTGTGCTTGTGGATGGGTGTATCTGTACAAAAGCAATGTAGCATGACCAGAACACAGCATTTCATGGCATTAATAAGTGCATTTTAATAAAACACCATGCAAGGGCTGCGTTGGAGCATCTCGATAATGTCCCAGGTGTTGAGAAAGAAAGGGGCTACAGGGGCTGCCAAAAATAGAGGCATTAATCCTTAGAGTCAGCGTCACACTTTTAAATGTAAGCTCGCATGAAGTCATTCACTAAAAAATAAAACACTATAAAATTCCATTCTGTGATGACATTCCAATTTCAGCTGAAATGATTAATATTCTGCACCACTTATTTTTCTCTGTCTAAAACAGGATTTGGCCTACATTCGGTCTGTTTAGCTCCCTTTGTGAAAAATGAGAAGCATGTACAGTATGCATGATCACACTATAGGAGTCAGGCTCAAGGCAAAGCTATCTCATTTCCCCGACTCTGCCGTGCCCTACACTGGCCTCAGTGTCACTCAGTCTAGTTTCTCCGTGATCAGCACACAGACACGATTATGCTTTCCCTTCTTTGTCCAAGCTTTGAAGATTTCTTCCCACCATATAGGCACTTTCATCTACTGGGATTTTATCCTTTCGATTGCCCATATAAAGGCAGATGATTACGGACCTTCTTGCAGAGCGACTGAAAGACAAAATCAGTATCAAAAACAATTACTTTCAAACATATTCAATGCAATAACAATACAACCCAATTTGACTGTCATGCTACGACCCAAAAGTAGATCGTAATATTTATAAATCCACAGAAACTTAACATTTAGACAAATTGAACATGTATCCATGTGTGTTCAGTTTCTATAAAACCTCAGGCTTTGACTGAGAGGAAAGGAAGAGAGGTAGAGGAAGCTGTGGATGAATGAATGAAAGAAATGAACAGACAGGAGAAGAGGAGGAGGGGTGGAAACAGCGCCTCTGAGGCGATCAGTGTCCCCAATTACACACACTCCATTTAGCCCTTAAGGACACAGCCATTAAGGTTAACACACACACACACACACACACACACACACACACACACACACACACACACACATTCAAACACACACACTCTCACACGCACACACACTCGTGACATTAGGGCAAGCGGCATTCAGTAGAGTTTTGCCTGAGGGCAAAATGCTCCAACAAAGTGGGCGGAGACTCTGCAAGCCATAAACACACACACAGTCATGGTCATAAATTAATATTACCTCTACACACTTGTCCATGTGGGACCCGATTTAGCCAGTTCTTCATTTTATTTATCAAAGACAAATGACAACACAGGACTATTTGTCTTACTGTGAACAGGTTAGCTGATTTTTTTTCTCCTCTAAATAAGTCTCTTTTTTTAACCAAGCCCACCCCAGTGGTATAATCCCTTCTGTCTTACAGGACAATACATTTTAGAGAAAAAACTATTGCAGGCACATATTCTCCTCTGGTTTGTACATGTTTTTTGTTTTTCTTTGGGAGTCGTATTTTCCTTTTGACTTACAACAAGTTCACGTGTGTGAGCGCCCACATACACAAACACATAACATGCATGGGCACGTACTCACACACACACCAATCAACTCAAATCGGCTCCAGTATTGGAGCTAAAGCTGATATTAAGGTTTCAGAATTTTCAAAACTAGAATTGCGAGAGAAGTCCATTAGATATGAAGATGAGTTTTCATGGACAAAGCCTCTAGTCCTCTGTCAGCAGACATTAAAGGTGCCAGGTTCCAGCACTATCAAAGGAAGACTTTCTGCTCGTGTCATTTACTCAGATCTAACACATGTAGCGACAAAATCGCCCCGACACTCTATTTCATTTAAGAAGGTCAGACACTCTGTTTACAATCTAACACTGACACAAGAAACACAAGCGCACACACACACACACACACACACACACACACACACACACACACACACACACACACACACACACACACA
>JBBPCW010000127.1:11920819-11938275 GCA_037974425.1 Phenacogrammus interruptus
GTAAAGAGAGAAGTAAGAAAAGAAGGGGAGTGGGAGAGGAAAAAAAAAATCACAACACTTCAATTATAAAGCCGTTACACCAGCTACATATTCATATTATAATCAACAATAGTAGAAAAAAAGGCTAACAGACCAAAAAAAAAAGTAGGAAATTCCAATAGCATCCAACAACCTTTTTAAAATAATTCCTCTGTACAATATATACAGAAACCACATAATGAGTACATGTGGGAGAGTGAAGGGCAGCAACAAGTGAGGCAAACGTGCACAGCTTGCCTTACTCTCTGTGTTAATGTTCTTTTTTCTAGTGCTATAGTACACCATGCAGATACACATGACTGGGAGAGGGAGCCTGGAGGACATCCGGAAAAAAGGGAGCTCCATTAGTGAACACCAAACAGAACATGTACCCCACTGTCAGATATACAGTAACTCTACACATCAGTGTATTCCGACTGGGATCCAACGAGGGAGCTCGTACGATGGATCACCCTCAGACCCACGAAGGGGCTGGCGCAGCCGGCTAAGCTGCAGCATGCAGACGCGCTGTGAAACGTCCCGTAGAGACTACTTCTTTGAACTCTTTGTGCCTTCAGAAATGCACTTACCCCATTTAAACTCTGATCCACGTGGTTTGGTATGAGACTCTCAAGCAGCAGCATGTTGAACCTAAGCATGGGTGTGTGTTACAGTTTGTGACCAGGCAAGCTTGGTTCAGATCTTCTGGTCAACCCCATGCCGTACATGCACGCACACGCGCGCACGCACCTTCACAGAGACAACGCCGTTCCAGGAGCTGGGCCTGGCAGAAGTTATATAACAGTACACATGCCTTCCTTCCAGCATGGCTGCTCAATAGTATTGCCACAAGGAAGGCACTACTCAAGTCCAGCCTACAAGCAGTAAATACACACTCCTTCCTTAAAAAGAGTCCATCGAAGCACACTGGAGCACCCTTTCATAGTAGCCTGGTGTCAGTTGTCCCACTGTGGTGTCACAGATCCAAACTGTGGTGTTAAATACGGAGCAGGTGTATCAGTGATGCTGGAGAAATGTGTAACCCCTCAGAAGACCATTGGCTGCTACTTACTATACACAAGACAGTGTAATGTTCAATGCACGGGCTGCTGATGGTATAGCATTGGGAGACCGATTTCCTTCTTTAAAAAAACCAAAAAAAAAAAAACAACACACACACAAAAAACAAAACTGTGAATGACACAGGCTGATTGTGACAAGTGTGTTTTTTGAGTGCTTTTAACAAAAGTCAAGTAAGTGGATGTAAAACCTCCTCAACAGAATAGTAACAGCTCTAATTACTCCCCTGAATCTGAAATGAGTGACAGAAGTGGGTGTCATCAGCTTGCATAGAATCCAGAGGCTGTATGTCTAGACAAGGAGAAACTACACAACAAAGAATATTCTGCAGTTCCTTGACTCTCTTACCCTTTGAGCAGAAACCAGAAAAGAAAAGGAAAATATCCACCAATGTGTGTAATCCTCATGGCACCTGAGGAACTGTTCTGTAACGTAACTGTTAACTCTTCCAGCCAAGGCCCAGACAGGTAAACAAAGCAATGTAGTGACACGAAGTATCTATACTGTCCATCAGCAGTCCTCCAGTCTCATTTTCTAAGCGCTAACATATCATATGCAGTCTCTGCAGACAGGCCGTCTCCTCTCTCACGAGTATGTAGCCTGCGGCTCTGAGGGGGTGGGAGAGTGTCTAACTGAGCACTTCCAGTGGGGCTGGCGAGGGATCGGCACCCATCATCCATCTTCACTGATGGGGAATGAGGAAGAGGGGCTGAGACACCGGGATATCCGGGAAGATCAACCAAAAAATTCAGGAACACCATTGAACTGATGTCATAAACTGCACGTTTTAACTCATGTGATCTGATCACATGGCTGCAGGCAAGCTTGAGGTCCAAAAGTCACCTTTTCCCTGTTGGAGAAAAGAAAGGAATAGCCTTGACATCACGTCTGCCTACAAGAAAAATACAAGAAAAGACTGAAGTGAGAAGGGAGAGAACAGGGTCTCAGGGAAGCACATCACAAAATGAAGAAAGATTTCTTTCCTCCACAAGAGGGCAACAAAGACTGAACACTACTACTGAGAACAAGCTGTAGGAGAACAGATCTTCTGGATTCTACAGGCTGAGGTAAAAAATGATCATGCTTTCTGCTTGCAGCTGATAAAGATTATCATCTTACCATTCTCACCTCCGTGCTGGAGGGTATAGTGAAGGGGCAGAGGCTTGCTGACTGGCAACAATGGCTGATGATGAGAGCCCTATTCAGGGAAAATTGAATTGTGTGAAATCAAATGCAAATCTTAACCTACAATCTAAACAGGGTGATCGTTTAAAAACGTATTCTTAAATCTTGTTCTGCATTAAACCTTTTCCCTTTATAGTGGAAGAAATAGGACAGGTTTACACTGAGAACATAATGAATAATGAGAATACCACAGCATTCCTGATCATTCACTCACCTGTATAAGACAAATCATACTGCCCGGAGAGAAGAGGGTAGCCCAGATGGTGATGGGAAGGCATGATTCGCTGTGAGGGTGAAGATCGCGGCCGGTCGCTTTCTCGTTCCCTCTCATTTCCACTCCGCTCTCTCTCATGTGATACTTTCTCATTTACTGTGGGCGATTTGCTCTTGTACTGGCTGGCGTGTTGGTGCAGGATGTCCAGCGCTTTGGACTCCGAAGCAGACTTGCCTGTCACTGTGGGACTGGCGCGGGCCTTCTCACCTTCCTCTCCTGGGGGCATCTTACTGCCATACGGTGAAAAAGAGTAGCCTGCTGACAGGTAGGACCCTAGAGAAAACATGCAAAATTAACATGGGTAGAATGCATTGACTCCTTGTTGCCAAACAACAACAATTTGACAAATTGGCATATCATAACGGCTGACACACAACAGAGATCAAACGAATAACTGATATCATAAAACAGGACAATCATGAATTTGTACATCTGTAACAGCTACAAATCCAAAGATGTATATTTATATATTTAAGTTTTAAGAGATCATCTTACCTGGGTAGTTCTGCATCATGACTGAGGGCATTCCTCTGTATCCTGGGTGACTGGGGTCATAACCCTGGCCATACGGGTACCCATGCATGTAAGGCATGTATGACTGGTGTTGAGGCAGAGCTGAGGAGAACTGCATATGGGCTCTAGGGTCTTTACTGACTCCCCTGTGTTCTTCGGGAACTGCTGAGGTCCGTGGCTCAGGACCCTCTTTGCTTTCTTCTTTAGGAGGACCATCTTTGGTACGAGATCTCTCCTCTTTTCCTTTCCTGTCTCGCTCCCGATCTCTATCTCTGTCTCTGTCACGATCCCGTTCTCGCTCTCTGTCACGATCCCGCTCTCGCTCATCCTTCCACCTCTCTTCATCTAGCTGTTTTTGGGTTTCAGGGTACTTGCTGGGGTATACATAGGGCCATAGTCGAGAATCAGGTTCCTGGAAGAGAAGATTCAAATACTTTTAAGAATTCAGAGAGCATAAGGAAATAAATGATCTGGACACCAATCAACAAATGTATAACCTTTTACTGATGTATTTAAAGCATACCTGTCTGTACATGTACATAGCCTGTTCCATGGCAGATGGCCTTCCAGACTCTAAACCAGGCTTCTGCTCCTCTTTCCCATGGTGTCCACCTTCACTCAACTTCATCTTTAGCCCCTCTGCCTGCTGGCCTAGTGGTTTCCCATCTTCCCCCTTTGGGATGATAACGGATTTGGCCGTCTCTGAGGTTGGCTCTTTGGGCTTCGTCTGAGGTGGGGGCTTACCGAGGTCAGAGAGGCTTGGAGCTTTGGACAGCGTTGGGGGAACCGATGCTTTCTGCTTCCACTCCTCTGACTTCATGGAGGCTTCCCTGTCCTTCTGAACAGCCTCTGATTTTTTCTCCGCTGCTCTGTGCTGTTCAGCCACCACCTGCCGCTGCCGTTCCTCGCACTGTTGCCTGTAGGCTGGGTTAGTATTCAACAAATGATTATGATAAGCCTGATCTGGGGAATAACCATAAGGGGGCACGTAGGCATACTGATTGTAGTAGAGTGGCTGCATATACATATTAGAGCGCTGCTGGATGACAGATGGCTGCTGCGGCTGATGTTGACTCGGAGCACTAATATCTGACTTGCGATCCTCAGGCTGTTCCGATTTACCCTTTTCATCCCCCAACTCAGACTCTTCCTCTTTCTTTATCTTTACAGCGCCATCTTGCAACACTACACCAGTACTGGAAACCCCTGGGCTGGGGTTTGGGTTGGCATAATTGGGCGAGTAATATGTATCATAGTTGGCATAGTATGGGGATTCTTTGTTTGGAGGCTGAGCTTGAAATAGAGCCTTCTTTGCCCCTTCCCTGGTAGTCTGATCCTCAGACTTGACCTTCATGCTTTCCACTTTGCCCTCTCCATCTTCACCTGCATCTGAAATATCAGAGTAGGCCGGACTGTTTGTTTTCACTGATGAGTTATCAGCCCCGTTTTGGGTCACCACATGAAGTGGCGTGAGGGGTTGGGCAATACCCGCACTGTCTATCCGACTGGCGACACCAATGGAGGGACTGGGAGCGTTGTCAGTAAAGCTGTAGATTTTGTCAGCTTCAGCCTTGATACTGGCCAAACGACTCTGATGGGGGTCTGTTGAGCCATTGAGCAAGCCATCACTTTTGCTCCCTGGGTCTGAGGATTCAGAGTAAGGACTTTTGCCTTCCTCTGACTTCCCTCCCTTCCCAGGGGCTTTAGGGCTGTCCCCCTCCTTTCCCCCCTCCTTCTTTTTCTTGTCTTTTTTCTTCTTGTCCTTGGAACCACTTAAGGCTGGGTTCATTGAAGGGTCACCCATTGCTACAGGCTTAGGCTGGATGGCTTTCAATTGGGGACTTTTGGGAATAGACTGAACCACTGTGCTCACACCCATAGAGGAGCTTGAATTAGGTGCAGGGAAACTTGAAGCTTGCGAGCTGTACAGCTGTGGCGTCATGGAAGGTACAATCGGCCTCGCAGACTTCACACCTTTCTGAGACAGCTTATCTGCTTTGGAACCACTGCCAGACTTCTTAGCTTTGTCCAGACTTTTCTTATCATCAATGCCATCATTACTAGCCTCATCAGTAAGACATGGCCCATCTTCACAGCCATCTAAGTGCACACCAGAATCGTGGTCAGCCTCTGGTTTCTTTTTGGACTGCTTTGAGGCATACTTGCCCGATGAAGGTGAAGGGCTCTGGGCGTCAAACCCTCTACCTTTTGGGGTAGCAGAACGGGCTGGAGAGACAGAACCCTTCTGGGAGATGGAGGCCCCATTACAGCTGCCTGGCTCTGGATGCAAAGTAGAATCCTCCCCATATTCACTATCCCCATCCATGTCCAGTTTGATGTCATCGTCGTTGTGGGCACGAGCCTGGTGGTACTTCAGGCCATTAATGTGTTTGTATTTCTTGTTGCAGTTGGGATGTGGACAGTCAATGAGAACTGGAGATGGGCAGGTGCGGTCCAGCGAAGGTGGCACGGGTTCTGCTTTGATTGTAGGGATGGGAAGGACAGCATGAGGCATTCCACTGTTTGAGTTGGTACGCATTCGTTTGCTACCTTTAGTGTCCTCTGAGCTAGAATTAGGCTCCATGTCTGAGGCAGGTTTGCTCTTGCGCTTGTTTACAGATGAGGGGCTGGCCTTGACATCTTCAGTGTTGCTGTTGGGTGGTGTGCGGCGTTCAGAAGAGTTCTGACTGCCCCGGCGTCCCTTACTGTTGGACGCTGCCCGAGTCTTGCTGCTATTGCTCCCCTTGTTATCAGAGGAGTTGCTGTTCTCGTTTACTGGAGTGTTGCTGTTGGGTCTCATTCTTTTGCCCCTACCTCGTCCATTCCTCATCTCCAAATCACTTGTGGGTGACTCACAAAACCTGTTAGGACAAGAAAGAATACAACATAAATAATGAGCTTGGGGTAGAAGTTACTTGGAAAACTGAACCAGCAAAAAAGGCCAATCTTGAACGAATCTCAAAAAAGCTGATCTGCAAGCCCTTCAGGGTACACTGAATTCTTTGCCTGAACTCTTGAACACTTATGTACACCCCTCACAAGACACCAACAGTGCCATATAGACACTCAAATGAGTGATGGCCTCTCTTCTGAATCATGCTCCTCCATTCTGATTCCATAAGTGCCTCTCTGGCGGCCCCGAGAGAGACGTGCTGTGGGTTTTTATCCTCTTGTTATCCCTGATCTCGACAGCAGTGCTTGTTCTGACGGATGGCACGCAGCGGCACAGTCCTGCCGGATTAGACCAGGGTGACCTGGCTGCTGATTAGATATGTGGTGATAACATCCTCTAACAGACAGGGCATGAGCTCAGGAAGGTAAGAGAAGCCAGAGAGCTCACTCAAAGAACAGGTCTCATCTCTGTCACTGGCTTAGTAATAAAACACGGTAGTATCTTCAAAGCCATATAGTATTACCTTATCACAACTACTGGAATGCTTGCTTCATTATACTGAGGTTGAGTGCATTCATGACAAGTGCAAAATACAAAGCTCAAAAGGAACACTCAAGCCTTAGAATCTGTGGCAAGTACTGCAGGCAAAAATATGCATTTCATATGCATAGTCTTCCCAGTCATACTGCTAACATATTATTTTAATCAGAGAGCTAGATATAGCGTGAAATGCATTTTGCTATCAAACCTGCCATACAGCAAGGACACTGTACGAGTAGCTAACACTTTCGCCTAACACATGGAAGTAGAAAAAAATCCTGGCTTGAATTGCAAACGAACAAGAATGCTGGGTGCTAAAGCACAACTGTAGACTACACAGTCATATATAAACCCACAGAGGTCTCTAAGGACTGCTTTTGTGCTGGTAATGTTTGCCCCCAGCCTCCTGTAGGCCTCAGATAACAAGTTCAGCAATGCAGTCTTTTCTAAAGCTGTCTGATTAGAAAAATACAGGCTACTCTTGTGGCCAAATACAAAACAGTAGGTACAATGGACTGCTTGTTGCATGTGACCTTGTACAGGACCAAATAAAAATGCTAAGTCGAACAGAATTTGTGCAGTAATTGGCTAATAAGAGGAATAAAGTACTACAACACAGCTTAATCAAAAACATCAACGCCTTGCCATACCCTCGAACCATAACAACTTGAAATGTGGGTCAAACTTAAAAGTACAAGGTACCAATACTTAACAGACACAGAATTCAGCATCTGCTCCCTAACATATGCTGAAGGCCTCAGCTTTTGATGCCTTGGATCGATGAAAAGGAGGAAGAAAAGAAAAATCAATTCCGCCCTGATGTTGCATTTCAAAAGCACATTGTCAGCATGGGAAAGGCTCCAAGATATTACCCTCAGCTATGTCATTCATAATGGCTAGAATAGTACACGGGCAGAATGGAACACACAGGCGTTAATCTTTTGAAGAGGACACAAATATGTGGTACTATTTTGTATGAAAGCAAACAAAATCATCCACAGAATACAAAGCACAGATGAACAATATTCAAATAACCAAACCGCAACCTGTGATGTACAAATATGACCAAATTATATGATATAGTGCATATATGACAGGTGCCATTAATTACAACTTGTATTATTTACTATTTTCCATTTTGACACATATTTGAGTGTTTCCTTACCGTGGTGGAGCCCAGTCGTGCCGAGTGCAGTCTAGAAGAGTGCCCACATAGGTTTTGTTCCTCCAGGTGACGTTTACTACCAGCATACCTATATAAAAAAAAACCAAAAAAAAAAACATATGTTTTGAGAAAACCTGCAGAAAATAGCCATAATTCCGCTGAGTCTTTTCATGGTATTCCTGACGAAGGAACATCATGTCACCTTGTGTGTGGGTGTGTGTATATATACACATGTATATTATACACACACATGCATACATTGACAGAGATAGAGAGATTGCATCACATTATCATTTCAATGGTCGACATTTGTCCTCCACCTGACATTGCTGCAGCTGTGAAAAGGCCTGTATTTTTGAGTCAGGCAAGAAACAGCTGAGGCATGTAGAAGAGCTCCTTTACTCCTGAGTGCTCCAGTCTGTTCCCTACAATTTGTCTCTCCAGTGATTCGGACGTCACGTGGACACCACCACTGCTGCACAAAGCAGCAGAGAGTGAGTGAAACAACAAGACCAAGATTAAGAAAGCAAAGGATCAGGAATGCAGGGGGCAGAGAAGATGTGGAGGGGGAATTCTCAACTGACTGAGCATAGCGAACAGAAGGTGGCAACAGCTACCGCTTTTAGATACTGAATTCTCAGGACTCCGTCTGTCATATTATATGCCCCAATGTTTCAGTCCCAGCAGGGGAATTTCACCTCATACTCAACACGCTACCCACTGACCTCCTTACAGCCTCCCTGCAATTCCTTCCTTCATGCCACTTCAACATTCCAATCTATTTTATGTCACTGACAAAGCAAGTTAGAGATAAATGACGATGTCGTCAGGTGTAATTCAAAAACAGCGCTTGAACAGCTTATCAAAAAATGCCAGGCAACAGAATCCCTCTGCTCTGTCAAGCAATGAGGCAAACCACTCAGTGTTCGCCTCTGTCTTTCACACTATGTTTCCTTGACAACCAGAAATGTCTGAGAGCCACCGCAACGAGCCTCATTCCATTTCAGTGACACAAGTGGGGGAAATTGAACAGATCACTTGAATCATGCAAGCGAATGGACGACATTGTTAATTTGCCTGCTTTGCGGCAGACACACGCTGAGCGAACCCATTACATCTGCAAACAATTAGCATGACATCAGATGTTGTTGGAACGGTAATTGTTAGTCCTGAAATTAGACCCAGGACCACCAACTGGGCTAGGCGAAAGAAAAACTGAGCATGCCGCCAGTTCCATGCTAGTCCCTAAAGCTCAGTACTATTTCCAGTGGCACACAACTCATGAGCTGAAAGCTCACGCCTCATAAAGGAAGCCAGAGAGGGAGCCAAGGCATTTAGTCTCTTTCAGAGCCTTTAAAAAACGACTCAAAGTCCTCAACAAACCTGTACTGCATGTGCCCTTCCAGAAATAACACTGATACAGGTGGGTATACAGTCGGAAAGAGATCACCGGGGCATGAACCAGCCTGTTCCGAGATGCCTTTCAGCTGATCTGTCAACTGTGTGAGTGGACATGTCCTCTAAATAGCCTTCCCCGACCGTGACCTCTACGTTTCAGCCAAGCCGTTAGGGGTAACCGGAGTCCGAGTCATCAGCTTTGAGGCGACATGTGCGCCGTGGCAAAAGACAGCAGTCCAAAGCGGACTAGTTCAGCTTTCAGAGGCCAAGAGAGAGCACAGCAGCCTTCTCGACTTTCACGCCAAAAAAGCACCACCCTATCTCTCTCGTGCACTCATTCTCTCAGTTATCTTTGCTGAGTGCTTTGCTCCAAGCTGGAGCGCTGCTATATCACTTTCCCCCCGGCTCCGATTTTCACAGCAAAGAGTGCAGAGAAAAAATCAAAATCTCAACATGTTCAAACCAGCTATGTTCAGACGCCTCATGTTTACCAAGCCAGCTCTTCACCCATAAGCCTCAGCTCCTATCAGACCTAAAACATCTCCATTCAAATGAATAATACAAAGATTAGTAGCGTTTTAGTATAGCGGTTGACAAGGGGCCTCCCACAATAGCTCAGTCTTCCTCTGGTGTCTAAACAAACACCTTAGCAACACTCTGTACAGGTCCGCATGTCTTTCGATGCAGCTAGTCTTAGCAAACATGAATCAGTCCGTGGCCCAAGCGTTCGAGCAGGTTGAAACTTAGCCTGCTCAGGAGAGTGTTCCTCGCTGATGCGGCCGAGGGGCTGAGGTGGGGGTAGGGCATGGTGTTCTGCTGGCAGCCGGCAGACAATGTGATGTAAACCAACCCAAGTTTCCATCTGCACATGAAGCAGTCATTTACTCTTCGATTGGGGAAAAAAAGTTCAATCATTAACCAGGCTTGGACTCCTTCCATCTCTCTCCAGGGAGTAAAGCCTGAGGCAGTTGGTTCCACTTATCTGAAGACATTCTTTACATGTTACATATTTCCTTGGTCTTTGGCGCACGCAGCCCGTTAAAAGTTACGCAGCGTTTGACTTTGTAATCCGCAGTGTGTTGAGCGTATTGAGTGACGCGGGAACGCGAGAGGCTTTATTATTTACATAAAGCATGGTCTAAAGCTTCAGACTGTTAGGCTAGGTTGTCAAAACATTTTTATTTTCAGATATTATTTACATATAAATGATCTAAAATTTCAAAATCTATTTATTTATTTGTTTTCATTATTTACAAAAGAATGCTCTAAAACTTCAAATTGTGGGTTAGCAAAACAAATTCTATGCAGTTACTTGAAAATGTCATTAAATCTGAACATTCTGGTTCAAGGTACACATAAGCACCTGCAAGGTACTTGTTTACAACCAATAAAAGCACCACATGTAGTCACTGAGCAACATGCAAAATCAATCAAGGCTGGTACAGAATGTTTGTAAAACAAGAAATCACAACAGAAAGCTCTCGGTCTCTCGGAACCAAAACATTTCTCCAAGCGCTACACAAGTCTAGCAAGAATGGATCACAGACCCTTTAAGGCAAACAATCTAAAAAGAGACAGGCTAACACACTTGCTCAGTAAATCCCACTGTGGAGGGTGGATGGTTGTGCTAGTCTTGGCTGTTTTTCATGCTTGCGGTGTGGGACTCTCCACGGCTGTTTTGCATACCTCTGAGCAGACTGGCTGCCAAGAGCAGCAAATTGGTGCAGCAGACAAGCCCAAACTTAGACAGGGGCCTAAAACGTGGAGCTCGGAGAAGAACGAACTAGCACTCGGCATTTGGCAGTAGACACAAAAGAAGATGATTGAAGGCTGAAGGCTCTCCCCTTTCTATCCGAAGGGCATGTAGCATTCTTTTAATAGTTTACACAAGTACGAGTGCTTCATGAATTTTCATTAACAAATCAGCCTCTGGAGAGGCGGTGGTGTAAAAAAACATCTCTATCCAAGAGCAGAAAAAAAATCCAAAACAACCTTTGACTTTATAAACACCTTTAGAAGAAAAATCGCAAACATTTATCTATAGCTAAATATTTACTTAAGTGACAAGCTAAGCGGTGTACTTAAGAGCATTTGGTCGAACTTTGTGTTTCTTAATGCTTATGTTTTTTTTTGGGTTATGGATTACTCTTGAACAACACAGTGTTTTGCAGCTGTCAGACTTATCCAATGTATGGTTCAAGGTTCACAGCTACCTTGTCTGATGTGGACCAATCAAACCTTTAGTTTGGTCTGTTTTGACAGGTTTGAACATTCCGCTAAAACTCAAGTGTGAACTAAACAAATGAACGCTGGTCTGCCAAAAACTGCAGGGCTCCGTCCCTGTTCCCTGATTCAGTTTTTTCAGATTCATTTTTATGATGAGCAAATTACACTGAAGAGTATTTCCTCATTTGACTCTTATTAGAACCTCATGTCATTCTTGCAGCACAATCTGTTACTAAAAAGGCAGATAAGCAATGAACTAACAGAGGCAATTCTTTTTTGGCAATGGTTCGCTGAGCATGTTTTTGGCAGGTATCAGCGACCAGAATGGTTAAATTCAATTTTACAAACCATTCAGTCATGAAGTAGAGCGCATGTAAGGTTTTTCATTGCTTTGATGGTGATTCACGTTTGTTAAGCATCTCTTATTACAAATCATCATCTATCTTGAATCAAAAACATATGTGAGGGATGAGAGATAGAATTTATACAATAATAGCTTAGCTCAAAAAAATGACACTAATGTGAAAATAACAGCCCTTGTAAGCCTCCCAAAGTTCTGACCAATAAATGAACCTCCACATGTGTAATATGGGAGACTTTAGCCATTGAAATGGTAAACTAATTGAAACAAATGAAAAAGAAACAATATCCCAGACTCCCATGCAGCCAACATCTGTGCATGCTTGAAACCTGCATCAGTGCAAAAAGTGCTCTGCTATTATTTATATGTAGGGATTTTGTAAAACTCAAAGTTGAAGTGCAAATTCAAGGCCAGATTTTAGCCAATAAAATTATAAATCAAGACAAAAGCAAGTTTGGGAACCAAACAACAACTGTTCATCTACCACTGAACCCAGTCCAGTCAGGCTTGTCGCTTAAGTGAACTCAAATCATACTGCTAGTGGGGGTTTGAAGGGGGTCACTCTCTGCCTCTTTCCTTCCCCAGTGTATTAGTCTTGTCATCCCGTATTCCCTGTACACCCATGGCTCCTTCCTCCACAAAGGGGCAACAAAGGGGCCACCTCCATCGCCATGGAGCCTTTAGTTCATCGTCCCGCTAAACCCCATCAAAGAATACCCTAATGGCAACAAAGACCTGACAAGCAGCAGAGAGGAAGGGGGGGCAGGTGCCTCCCTCCCCGCCTGGGTCACCAGTTTAATTTTCCCACTGAAGAGTTGCATTAATGGCCAAGCATGGACTCAGTAATCTCCCCCCTGAGGGTGAAGTCTGCAGGGCTGGGGGCCCCCAGGCACTGACCTTGCGCCTCTCGCCTATTGTCATTTAACTTGTCTTTTGGTCCAGTTCTCCTTTTCACCAGCAGAAGGTCAAACAGGCTGGAGCAATGGGGGAAAAACACCTCTCTATGCATCGGGGGAGACAAAAGCCTCCTATCGTCACCCAGTGAGAGCACAATTTCTGCACAGCTTCTGGCAACTTCTCTCTTTATGAAACAACCGCATGAAAAAATATTTGCACGTTTTAAACTTCTGTATTTTCATTTCTTTCTGCATTCTGGTTAGTCTTGTCCTCTCTGCACTTTCATAGTCTTTATAATGCACCTCTTAAACACTGTCCTGAAGGAACATTTCCATGTGTACTGTGTTTATGACTGAAAGAGTAAATGCACACTCCACCTACATACTTCAGTCCTTTTTAGGCCCAGATGATGAGAAGTGGTTTTAGAAATTAAAGGTACAGGCCAAAGTATACTTTTGATTTATAGAACACACACGTACTGCATATCTGTAGTTATACTGGACAATAGTTTCAGTAGGTTTTTACTTTCACCAGTAAAAACCATTGACTCCTAACTGTCCTTTAAATGCATGTTTTACCTGTTCATTTACCAGTTGCATGATTCATGGTTCATGATAATAGACTATATAATTAGTGTAGGAGATTAGTTTTGCTTTAAAACTATATATAAAAATACTTAACAAAATAATAGCCATAGATACAATTTTAACTGCGCAACAGTTAGTGGATGAAATACTATATAAATGGTGGAGGAATTGGTGTGACATGATGTCAGCAACAGAATGAAAGAGTCACTTCTGCAGTCCTCACACAATAAACAATAATATAGTCTCCTCACACTCACTGTCGAGCCTGTTCTGCTAAATCAGAAGGAGGTTTCAGCCTTGACTTGCCCTCTATTAGATATAGCTTATCTATATCTTCTAGCTAGACAAAAGGTACACAGATGAGTAGGAACAACACTGCTCAGGGTAAAACTAAGCATAAGGCAACTCTTGGAGAAAACAGAAACATCATCTAGAAACACTGATGGGACCAGATCTATTTTGGACTGATATTAATTTTCTGAAAGAAAAAAAAAAAAACTGACCAGTTAAATCCTCTTTTACCCAACAAAAACGACTTGTTCTGTTGAAACACAAGAGTGCAAACTTGCCATGACTCCTATTAAAGGCAACAACAAGAAAACCGGCTGTTAGAGATGTGAATTTTATGAGGTTCTGATCTTCCAGCGTGTTCACTCTGGTGGCCGCCTCTCCTGATTATATGGGTCACACGAGCAAGGTGAGCACGTCCCCCGGGGAATGAGAAGGGCCGGGAAGAGACGGGGGCGAGGCTGAAGGCCTCTCTTTTGTAATAACCACACTAGTGATTTAGCACAGCTGAGTGACTTGTGCTCAATAGAGGGGTTACAATGCTCCCTCCCCCCACTGCCCGCTCTCCCCGAGCTCCCAGAGGAAGCAGTATGGCAGCCAGGAGGTGAATATAAACCTCAGAGCAAAGAGGGGCGGCAAAGAAGTGATGTGAGAAGAAGAGAGAGCGAGAACACACACCCTGGCATTCAGTGTCGGAGAATAAAGGAGAACTTCATGCTGATACAAAAAGAAACGCTCTACCAGTACAAGGATTATAAATTCACCAAGAACAAAACAAACCTTCAGAACCGAAGGATAAAAACAGAGCAAACAGTAATACCGCAGGTTTGTGTTACGTAATATTACCGTCTCAACAATAACCTTCATACAAATATTTCATATAAGAGATCATTTCAGAAGCCAGAGGAAAATGACTAAAATCTGTTTAGTACTTGGAACTGCAAGACGCTCTACTTGCATTACTAGTGTGACACAAGCACATGGGAGCTGCCCCTGCGATACTGAGTTCACTGAAGAATCATTACATGGTTTTCTGGATTTTATAAGTGAAGCAATAATGATGAGTGACATTTTCCCATCATTTCACACCGGCTCATGTCTACAGTTTGTTCCAGCCTTTGATGTGCACTTACTCGCACATCATACACAGGCCTTAATGGACAAGCCAAGCACATGTCAAAACATGTCAAAGAGGGAAAAGAAATCTCTCGTTCAGGTGGCTCTGGAGATTATGATATAATAGCTAGGAAAAAAGCAATCTTTCAAAAAAAAAAACAACAAAAAAACCCACATCAAATAAAACGAACAATATCATTTTCCACTGGGAAATGTGTAGAAACGTTCGGTTTCTAGACACCAGAGAATTTTACTGATGAAACCAAACACAAAAAAAAAGTCACACTAATGCCATATTTTACATAAGGATCACGGCTCTCTGTGGTTTGTTCGTTCTATTTAAGGCTTAGGGCTCTTAGAGCCACACACACATACGCACGCACACGAGAGAGAGAGAGAGAGTGCAAAGGTTGAGCTGTGGGTCAGTGATGAATTTCTTTTTTGTTTAACAAGGTCTGTGGCTTTGAGTGGCACTGGCTAAAAGAAACACCGTCACTGACACTACCAGATAGATCCATTTCTTTCTTCATCATCTATCCTTCAGTGTTTAATACAAAAGCTTTCAGTGTGTTAAAATCACATCCGCCTTCTGCTTGGTATAAAAATACCCTATGACGGACTAAACATTAAACTGCATTAGCATGAAAAATACTGTTTATGATGGCATCGACTCCATTTAGTCGCATGCCAGGGCGAATGACTCACTCACTGACGACTCAACTCCACATGTGTGAGGACTACAGTTTCAGAACACTCCTCAGAGAGCAGAAAACTCACAACTGAATGGAAAAGGTTATGATTCCTCAAAAGCAGACAAACAGCAAGTGTGTTAACTAATTTCAAATTCAGTCTATTACCAACCACAGACAACAATCACAACAACCACAACAAAAGAGACATTTGTCGGAGTGCGCCAGGCCTTGGATTTGCTTATAAAAAACAAAAGGCAGCTGCAGAAATCAGTCAGTCTGTGCACCAGTAGGTCTGCCAACAGTGTTCTGGCACAATAACAACAGTGGACCATCAAGGGTTCAGCCCTGGCACAGCCTCAGATGCCTCTCCCAGGGAGTGGTGCGCCCTGCTGTGGGGGAGGATTTTCTGGGGCGGCACTTCAGGAGCAACTAACTTTCAGAGGATTTTGAGCTGACATTTCCAACTGTCAGCATGCAGGAGAGCCGCCAGAGACAGCTCCGCCTGCCCGACCTCCAGGGTCACTGCACTATCACCAAGGAGGGATTTGTGCCCCTGCGCCACCTTCAAAATGCCACTCATTTTCTCTGCCAGTGTATCTCGGTCCCTTAATCCTGCTCTCTTTACTCAGCCACTTCTCCTTCTTGTCATCCTTCACCCTACCTCAGTCTCACTCCTTTCAACAAATCCTCCTGCTGAGCCTCGTCATCATTGTGGCTCTCTGTGTGAGCATGGCGGGCTGTCAGGCATCCCGGGACACTGATTGAAGGAGGTCATGGATGGCAGGTCAGGGGGTGCCTTCTATACCCTTCCCCCCACCGCCACACTTCACTCTGACTGCACAGCATGAGGGCACTCATTGATCCACGCAACTCTCTCTAAACACCCCACTCCGAAAGGTCAGAATTTGGTAGTCAAATTCCACGCGAAAGGTTGCTCTGCCTTTGGGTGCAAAATGACTTCAATTAAGAAGAAAATAGTTTGGGAGCAATCTGCTGAAAAATCCTAGAAAATAAAGCAGATTTTAAAAGGGGATGAACAAAACAGCACCAGCAACAATCCAATCTCCTAGAACTGATAACTGATAAACGCACTGCAAAAAGTTACAATTTGCCTGTTAATTAGTCAAATCTGTCCAAGCTGTAAATATGTTCCAAACAGTGCTTCCGTTAGTGTCGTAGTGAATCAACATACTTTCCACTTGCACTGGGAACCATGCTGTATCCCCAAATAAATGTTTATTATAAATAAAGAGACCTGTATCCATGGCCTCACAGCCCGGCCAAAAGTGAGCTGTAGCCAAGCTAACTGCATCACTGCTTTTTGATTGGTTGAAATGCTATCACGGCAACAGATGGACTTTGTTTCTGAACGACCATTGTTTCTGACAATCTCAGAGCTAACAATTGACAGTCAGTACCTACTCCAGCGAATCAATCCTTCATTAAATGAATTCAGGTGCTACAGAAGGCAGTGAACACATACGTGGAATGCATCTAGTTATAAACCAAACTACTGTGCTTCAAGCTGTACTGTCTTAATCCAAGATAGCTTTTACTGGATTTTATGTTGTGTTTATTTGCATTATGTTATGCAGCATTATAAAATAACGTGATCAATATGGCTGCAACAACAAATCCAATTATTGGGCCTATGTTGTTGCATGCTATGTTGCAGAACTTGCTAAAAAAAACAAATCCCCAACCATTAAAAAAAACAAAACTGGAGGACAGCGTGAGGAAAGACGGTGGGAACGGAAACAAATACTGCTAGCACCAATCCAAACAAATGTTTACTGTGCGTAAGTGCAAACTGTGAAACTGATCTAGCGTGGCACGGAGCACAACAGTAACGAGAGAACACCTGAACCAAAAACACGGAGCCATGGATGAAGGGGGATCAGCAGTAGAGCAAGTTACCACAGAATCTCAATTAAACGAGTTTAGAACTATGGTATGTGCTGCGCTTTGAAGTGAGGAATCGTTTGTCTCACAGCAGGCAGTTCTACTCGTTCATCTAATAACTGGTATTTGCTCACGATCCAGCTTGCATGGTCTATTAAGTCAAATTTACTTCAGTATTGCATGACAGGCATATTGACGTAGCTGGCTAACGTTAGCTTATGTTTCCTGTAGAAAGCGAAAAGGCCAGAGACAGACAGACAGACAGACAGAGAGAGAGAGAGAGAGAGAGAGAGAGAGAGAGAGAGAGAGAGAGAGAGAGAG
>JBBPCW010000127.1:11985236-11997926 GCA_037974425.1 Phenacogrammus interruptus
AAAATGTAATAAATACACCCCCAAATAAAGCTCAATATAATACAACTAAAGTTTAACAGATGCTTTCAAAGGTGCAGAGAGTGAATAAAATGTAACAAGGCACATTTTTGTCTTCGCAACATATATTTACAAAATGCCACAAATTGAACAAAATGACAAATTTATTTTGGTAAACAAAAGCATTTCTGTCCAGAAATTCTGTTAGGTCTGCCCCGTCGCACACGCGCACACACAGGGTATGTAGGAAAAGCTAATCTTAAAAGTCTCTTGAGTGTTCAGAATCTACAAAGCCCACAGCATATTCTCTCTTGGAGTTAACAGAGTCAGTGCTAACTCTGTTAGCCGGGACAGGAGAGTTTAGAAAACCCCGAAAGAGAAAGGGGGAGAGAGAGAGAGAGGGAGGGAGAGCGAGGGAGACCCCATGAGGCTTCATTTACAAGACGTGTCTTGTTAATGTTTGGCAGTAGGCGTGTCTTCCACGCCGGGAGCGCAGCAGCAGCAGCCAATCGCTGTTGAGCAGATTTGAATGGCGGGCGCTCACGGAGAAACGCCTCCGTTCACGTGAACGCAACCTGAATGCGCGCGTGTCTGTGCTGCAAGTAAATCGCATGCTTCACCGATCAGGCCGATCAGGCCAAAAATCGGCCGTTTCCGATCGGTGGCCGATCGATCGGTGCATCCCTACTTTAAACAGGACACAATGTGCTCAGAAAGGCACATTGAGGCATATTGTGAGTTTATTACAATGATTGATTTGTATTCCACACAAATTATACCCATGTTTGTATCTGAGCTCACCTAGAAAATGCTTAATATGACTACGGATACGCAACTGAAGTATCTCATTTCAGCCTGGCATGTAATCACTACCAAGAATCAGAATCAGAAAACTTTATTTATCCCAGAGGAAATTGTTCATTGAAGCTGAAGCTTCATTGGAATTGAAGCTGATTAAAGCACAGAAAAACTTGTTTCTGTTTCCTATAAGAAACCTGTAATCTTGCTAAACTGAAATGAAAGTATGTTTCTTCAAAGTCAATCTGAAATCAAAATGGGAAATTTTTTGATTCATCACCTCCCCCGCATTAACACACCCACCCATCGCTGAGTGAGAATGCTCAATGAGCTCAGAAAGCTTTCATATCATCGTGTTTCACTTTGAGTTATGTCACGATATGGAAGAAAATGTCTTATGTTTATGGTGACTTTGAAAGAAAGAACCTACAACACATGCGGGAGAAGGCGGCGCACGTCACTGCACTTACTGGAGCTACAAGCTTTAATCTACACATTGACAAGACACTCCGAGTGATCAAGTGTTCCAGCGATGTCATGTTCTACAAGGTTTTTACTATGATGGGATGCTAGCATGTTTCCATCATTAAAGCCCACTGAGAAGGGAGCACAAGTGTAGATCAACCAGTGCAGATTAGGCCTAACCATTTCCAGAACCTGGCAGTGAAAGGACATCATACTTCCAACACACAATACACAATGACGCATCTTTTCAACCATTCAAAACCCTGCAGTGAATGCAAGTTCATTTGAAACGATCCCCTACTTAAACCATCTCCCAGACGGATTGCTGTTCAGAAGCAGCAGGCATGGCTTTCTTTGATTTGAGAACATTATTCACTTGGGTATTCTTCTGTATATGTGAGAAAGGCACAAACTTAGGTTTTTATTCCCTCCTTCACGAAGGTCTGCCAATTGGCAAGCTATCCGACGCTGATTTATTTGTGTACAAATTGTACAACCACATTATTACCCACACCCAACTCACATTTGTAAACCTAGATCCCAGTTACGATTTGTCAGCATCAAAGCAAATGCAGAAAAGAATCTGTTACTTTGTTATTATTCGCCTTTGAGAAGTCTCAAAACAGAACATTGGCTTGAACTGCTTTTCCATTCGGCTTTTTCAAAAAACCACAAAGCCAGCCACTTAACAAGGCTTTTTCTTTCTTTCTTTCTTTTTTACAGCCATCTTCATGAAATACTTCGGCACAATCCAAAGAATGACAATTCTCGAATGAGATGGCCATGATGGAGAGGGTAATGTTGAGAGGAGAAAGGGAAAAAAAGGGAAACTTGGCAGCTGAAAAGCCTGAAAACTTGGCAGATCCCGGCACTATCCATCCATGTTCTCAATTATCCACCAGCTCATTTCAAAGGAAGTCACTACCACTTAACTTTGAGAATTGCACGCACTTCAATGGCTCCCATTCAGAGCGGAGCTGAGCCTGCGACCACAATGGACGCTTGTTTATTCCCTGGAAATCCAGCAGCATTTAGTTTGTAATCTGCGAGCAAGAATGGAGCGCTGCACAAAACAAATGGAAATGCCCTCCTTGGTCTCCAACCTCTGCTTATATGGCATCATTCTTCCACTTTAAGGTTTCCTCAACAATCACCCCTTTTCTCAAATACATGAATTTTTAATCACAGCAGTATCTGAAAGGTATTAGTGCTACACTCTACCATCTTTATACGGCTCAAACCACTGACAGTTATTACACAGCTAGACCAACTCTGTTGAACTGATTGTGTTTCCAACCCAGTCCTTGAGTCCTTGAGATGTTTAAGAAAAGAGTATTCTCATCCTCTTAAGTGGAATGTATGTTTTTTTTCTTCAAACCCAATATGTTCTCATTAGAAGGATATGGATATGTTTTACACTCTCATTTATATTTACCACATCTACAGCATACATTCACTTGCCTTGGACAATCCTCGACATAATATTCTGTCCTGTACACGACACCTAATTATAGCGCTTTCTATAAAAGACTTATGAATTTCTAAAAAGTATTCAAACATTACTAAAAGGTGTTCAAAACATTAATCTAGGACTACTTTACCATGAGACCACCCATCAGCACAATAGTGACATGTGGCATGATGCACTAAACCTCACGCTCCACCATGGTACTGGTTTCTCTATAATGCACCAGTATAACCTCAGAATGTCTACATCAAGGCTGTTCATCAAAGTAAAATGTAAGCAAACTATGAACAGAACGACTAACAGCTTGAACAAACCAGGTTAAAAACATTAACTGAATCTCTGAGAAGTCGAGTAAAGTTTTCTCCATTTCTGGTTTGACAGTTTTGACAAAATGATTCTGGCCTTACTGCAGTATTAATGTGAAGCAGCAGTGTCTGCATCTCTTGCTGTGAGGACAAGGTGTTATTGTTCTTTTGGGCAGGCCTGTTACTTGTAATAAACTGCTATGGCTATTAATGTTTAGCGGTTGGTTGTCAATACTAGGTTACAGGCGAGTACAGCAGAGTGACAGTTTAAGAGAGTTTGCTGAAATTCTATTATGGGAGATGCTGGCACTCATGGAATGCTTCTCAGCTGATCAGCATTACATGGCCTAACTATGGCAGAATGGTCAATTAAGCTGTAAATCTCACTTATTCTTTCAGAGCTGGCATCAACTTCCAAGAAAGACAAATTTGTAATAAATTGCCAGCATCATGAGATCGGTTTTGGTTAGACATTCTTATGCCTGTTCCATGTATTGCTGGAGGGCCACAGTCTGCCCAGTTTCCAGGCAGTGGGTTTCTGTTCAGGAAAATGTCTGTAATAATTGATGGTATGATACAGATGCTGCAGAGAGAGATTAAGTTGAAAAAATGTTGAATATTCCTTCATAAGAAAGGGAAAAATGGCAGTCTCTCTTCATGATAAGGAGCAGCTGCCTCAGTGTGGACATCACAGCTTCACCAACTGCATTGGTGCGCTGTGAGATAAGAACCAGAGGTAAATTCAATTAAACTGGCTTGTGTGATTCTGCCAGAAAGCATGTACGTGTGCCATCCTCGCCGAAGCCAGTCTGGCGGAGAGCACCAGTATAATCCAGCAGCTCTGCATTCCAGCATGCCCGAGTGAGGTTTCTGCGGGGAGGGAAAGCAGCCGTGGCAACAGCTCGCTCCACTCCGGCTGCACCATGGGACACGGAAACCATAAACCGCTTTGGAGAACTGAAAAGCAGGTCCGCTTCCCCTCCCTGTCACCCGATAGCATCCACCACCACCTCCAGACCTGTTTGTTCGGGGCCTTGATGAGGGAAGAGCTTTCGTGTTTTATTCCCGCCACTGCCAGTCCTCCTTGAATGCCCTGAACAAACCCCTCTGTGCTTGTTTAAGCAATGTGTCAGAACACAATAGCGGCAGTCAGAGGCGGCCGCAAATGGAGAGGACTGGTAGCAGAGTCTCGTGAGAATGCCTTTTTCCCAGGGGGAGCGGCAGCGCTTTCCTCTGTATCGCCCATTCACTTCAACCACTGGGAACGGCTATACACATTACTCTGGGCTGACAGCTACACTTGGCCCTAAAACACAAGCAACCTACATTTAGGCCTTTGTGTCTTATATTATTAGACAGCACGGCTTTGGGGCTTCTCAAAGTATCCCGAGAGACTTTAAAACAATGGTTAGAGCATCATTACAACAACAAACCCCTAAAAAACAAGAGAAGAAACAGACATTCATAGTCTAAGCTAAATATGGATCAGGAACATCAAGACAAAGCAAAGGGCAAGACCACATCCTCAGTCAAGGCAAGGTTCATTTAGCAAAACCCTTTTTTGAAGGCAGTGTATTTCTCTTTCCACTTTATTAGACTCCCCACTGAAAACGAAACCGAGCAGAGCTCTAACAGCATTACGATTCCACAGTTCCCAAAGGAGAACAGGGCTGGCAATCACAAGCAGCATGTATAGCCTGAACAAGATCCAGCCTATTTACAGAACATACCCCTCTTGTAGCTTTCAGTTCCTGGGAAGACAATATCACCTGAACACAGAGCTACCAACGTGGCATCGGTCCTCCTTCTCCCAGAAAATAAAAGCCACTTCTTGGTATTATCAAAAAAACTGGTGATTTACACACAATTCAATGTTTGCTTGTTAATTAGCTTCCCAGTACACAACCAGTAAGATGCAGTCACTGTGGGCCATGGCTAGAGCTAGCTTTAATGGTAACCACAGGCAGAAGCTTCACATTACGACATGCACCACAATATATACATCACAACATGACACAACACAGAACAGAACACCAGGCGTACAAGATAATATACACTTTTCTTTTATTGCCAGAGGTGACAATAATTTGCCTGCAAACCTTCAGGATGGCACCTAAGTGAAAAGTGAAAGTGACCATTTTGTCATACGTGAAAACACCACAGCACACAGTGTGAACAGCACAAAACTTCCTCTGCATTTAACCCATTCACCAAGTGAAGCAGGGGGCAGCCAGGAACACGGCGCCCAGGGAGCAGTGTGTGGGACGGTACCTTGCTCAGGGTACCTCAGCGGTGCCTAGCGGTCTCGGGGATCGAACCCAGACTTTCTGGTCGCAGGGCAGATGCCTTAACCACTAGGCCACCCAACTGCCCTAAACGTTCAGTTCTGAGGTTTTCTGGGTTGTCTTCCTTGCCTTTGCCTTATTTAAAAGGAAATTTACTGAACATACTGCACATCCTGCATAAGAGTAGATTGACAAACATGGATACAACCCTCTAAATATGACCAAGAGTTTGTAAACTACATTTATTGTAAATGATTTATACACTGATGAATCACTGTTCATCTCATAAGCTCCACTGACCACACAGGTGTACCACTGCAGTTTAACGGAGTTTGTAGTACACTAGTTTGTTCTTCTGCGTCCATGGTAAGCCACTGGTCTTTTTGTGTTTTAAACACGTTTTAAATACGAATACAGACAACATTCTGATACTGGATGCTTTTCAACAGCAGGTGTAAAGCGGTTGTATAAACCTGGCAATTAACACTTCCAAGGGTGAATCAAAGCACTGTGAGTGATAACACTTTCCTTCACGTTTCTCATCATTTGCTCCACTTTAGCAGAAATGAGGTGTTGATAAACTCTGCTAAAAAAAAACAACACAATACAAATCATTAACAGTTTACATGAAAGGTTTCAGAAAGAAAAGAGCCACAAAAGCATAGATTAGTTGCAGTTGGATTGTTTTTTTCTTCAGTTCCTCTGATGCCTGTGTTCTTTTAAACCTCTGGCCTCGTCTCGCAGCTATTACTGCAGGCTTGTTGACTCTGCCAGGCAGTGCGACATGACATTTTGATGGACGGTCACAGTGCAGTTTGACTCGCCCACACATAGCGTTACATCTGTATGCGGGAGAACACGCTGCATTCTGAGAATACGGAGGGTTCATTTAAATCGTGTTTTTCAGTTCTTCTGACTTATCGCACATCGGAGACGTTTACATTTACCGCCATCAGTCCAGCCCACATTCTTTAGGTAAAAACAATCAAGATAAGGTGAGAATGTGAACTACTAGTTGTGGGAGTCGTGAAAAGATGAGACACAGATAATCCTGAGACACTGAGACTATACCCTAGATTTGTCATCACAACACACCCTGATCAAGCGTGACCTACAGTAGTACAGTAGTGAAGATGTAAAGCCCTAAATTCTTCTCTTATGCATCAGAGCTGTGGAATCCTAGACAGGACAAGACAGAGAACATTAAACTACATCAATCTTGCATGTAAAACCATTCAGCTTGTGGGTTACTTAATCCAAAAGATAAATTAATCTCTACAATGTTAGCAAGCTCCTCTACACCAAGGAGACAAACAAGATGAGCACGTTCTTGTGAGACCACCACAACATAATTCTCCCATTTTGAAGAAGCTAATACAAGCTCAAAACACTGCAAGCCTTGAAATGGCAAGCCTCGCTGTTGCTGCTGAACAGTCCATCAGTCCATTTTCCTAAATCCCTCTTGGCAATATAATCTGCGTCACTGAATGGAACATGAGACAGCCGTGGTAAGCATGTCTGTCTCTCTTTAAAATGGTTCAGTGCCACAAGGAAAGGCAATTAGTGGGGTGGCAGAGTCGAGTTTATGTTGAGTCTTAACTTGTCTCACGACCAGATGCCTTGAATTCATTCTGCTAAGTTCTGCCTAATCTTTAATTTAACACAAAGTCCTGCCTAACCTTTTTGAGAGAAACACAGATAGTGCATCCCTGCAGCAAGCAGTAATGGCTCCAGCAGTCACAGTATACCATAGTGTAATACTAGTGTATACCATAGTGTAATACTATAGTGCATAAATATGGGTCTGCGGTGCTTGCATGACTGACTCAGTAAAAGATCTGGATCATTTCGTTTAAGGCTGCTGATTTTCAAAGCTGTGGTAAAATGTTATTACAGAGCATCAAGTGTGTTTTACTGGAAAGGATGTGACAAGACTGTGTCCATTTAAATTGCTGTCATTTTGCTCCCTTTGCCACCGTCTTGACTCTGATGGAGTCTTTCTGCTGTTGGGCAATAACACGTCTCATTTTAAAGTCAATCCCAGCAGTGGATTTTACAGAGCCTGTTGGGCACAATATATTTACACGCTTTGGTAACAATCCTGGATCCCTACAGTTCAGTTTTCGGGCCCCACAAATACTGCATATAAAATAAAGCACCATTTGAACGATAACCCTTTCTCATGTTCCTCATATTTATATTTTACTTTATCAGAAAAAACTCAAAATCAATACTAATCATAAGCAGTTTATATGAAAAGTTTAGAGTGATGAAAAGCGAGTGCTGGGGGAATAATGTTGAGTCCTTACCGTTCAATTTTCATGCCCCACAACTACTGTAATTCACTACAAATGAAATAAAGACCACAGACCCTTTATAAGAAGGGCTGATCCCACAGTGATGGATTTATGGATGCAGGCGATACTGAACTGTTAGGTCTTAACTGAGTCACTTGCTCATTACTAAGCTCTAACAAAACGCACCAAAGCATGAAATTGTCTTAGGGGCAAAACCTGAACCAGCACAAATTTCGACATTCTGATTCAAACAGGGCTTTCAAGCACTAAACCCGTTTATATTCAGGTCTCAAATACCATTTACTAAAAGAATTCCAAAAGAAACTCAGACCACAACACTGACACAGAGAAACCAATTAAAGATGAAGATGTAAAGCATCCACTCTGCAAAAAACATAAATGGTAGGTTTACATCAGCTCAAAAATAAATAAAGAGACACAACTCACCTTTTCGGTTTTTACTTTCTTCATGTTTCTGCAGTCGGTATTATCCATGTCCTCAGGCTCACTTTTAATGGCCAAAGGCTGAACTATTCCAGCAGTATCGAGGGCAATATTCCCAATTTGCTCAGCACAAGACAGGTCTGCATTTTGCCTCCCTTCAAAAGGGGTATTGCGGGACGGTCCTAAGGTCAATACAGGAGCTGCTGTGTCCTTTTCTGTAGCCACGTTTCCACTTGTTACTCCTTCGTTTTTGTCCTTTTTGCTTTTCCCCGATCCCCCGTCCTTGTCCTTCTTTCCACTCTGAGCGTTGCGGGAGGTCTTACTGCTTTTATCCGCACCTTTGCCTGCGCTGGCTAACACTGTAGTAGCTGCGCCTGCAGCGGGCCCTGTACCCTCACTCGGGGTTCGCCCCTGGGCCTCTTTCTTGGCTCCGTCTGGAGCTGAGGACTTGTTAGTATCCTTTGAGTTTTTATTACGCTTCGATTTCGACTTACCATCCTTCCCCTGAGCAGGAACAGGGCTCACAAATTTTATATTGTCTGGTAAAGCTGCTACTGCGCTGGGTGGCGCTGCCATTCCGCCTCCGTCCTTAGTGGCAGACATCTCGAGCTTGTCCTTCTCTAGGTCGGCGTCAAGGTCGATGATCAGATTGCCAACACCAATGTCCCACTCATCTCCGCTGTCGTAAGTGTCCACCGCATTCGAGTCCACACCTTTCCCGCCTGCAGTGCCACTACTTAGGGACATCTTATTGCCAACGGCCCAAGCGTGCCACAGGGTGGTCTGACCTTCTCAGACGACTTGGGCAGGGAGGATCTCCGTTACAGCAGCCTCAGGGTTGTCAAGGTTTCCCCTTCCCAAATGCCCACATTTTTGCACTGGAAAGAAACAAAAAAACAAGAAAATGAACAACACGGCACATTTTGCTCACATTGCTTTACCTTTCCAGTTCATTTATGTGGAATATTCATCAGGACAAAGAGAATAAAAAATCAGACAAAATAGAGATGCACGGCTGGAGTGGGCCAACGTGAGAATTGGCCAATTTATTATTTCATCTTTGGCTCATTTGTGCAATCGTGTAAAAACAAGTAAGTGCACTCGTGCTGTATTAAATGCAGCGGCTCCACCTATATCAGCATTATAGCACAGTTATACAGGACTCGTTGTGCTAAACCATCAATTTGAAATGCCAGCTTGTCCTTTTCTTCTCCCCAGTCGTTAACTGAGAAATCTACAGTAGTCAAAATTAAAATCATGATTGGCATTTTAAACATTGAACAGATCAACAGATTTTAACTGGCAGATTTGTCATCCTGCATGTATGAGCATGGTTTATATTAAAGGGACTAACTCGGCACAGCAATTTCAGCTATTAACTTTCAACCTTAGGAGCCTTCAGGCAGACAGGTTAGTATCCCAGTTTTATTTCTGTTGCCCTTAATATACAATAAGCCATTATTGTCTTTCAATTTGTATTTAACCACTATAAGTCCAACCCGAAACAGATCTAGCACATTCATCTACTGTGAAACCAACCACATTCTTACTGCTCTGGCTTCTGGCATTGAAAGTGTATTTGATATCTCTTAAAAATACCTTTGTCAACGCAAAGCATGCATAGCAGCTACACTGCAGCAACCATAACAAAGACAAGTGAGGAAGTACATATTTCCTTTGTGTTCTGCCACCCACATACTGAGGTTTACAGCTTGTACACACCTGCTCAGCAGGTACCGTTTGTTTTCAAATGCTTTCAGGTAATCATTATGGGAATCGGCATGAGAACAATTACTTTGCAAAGACACATTCTTAAGCCAGTGTCATGGTCCATAGCTTTTAAAAGCCTGGCGGTAACAACTGAGCCATGTGTTTCCTTCTATCGAGTTTCCACAATTATAGTCATTTGGTAACCCAGCAAGGGAAGTGTGGAGTGCTTCACCTGTTGCCTAATGCACATGTGTAGCTATAGAGACGCTATGGCATTTTGATTCGGAGCCTCTATGGCAATTTAGTGAAATTACACACTTCATTATCACCCGCCCTCTATGAAAAAAAAACCAATCAATTCAGAATCATGTTTTTGAATGACTTTAGTGCTAGCGGCATCCAGAATAATATTACACGGATCGGTCACAAAACAAAGCTGAAATAAATATAATCTGACATCTGTTCACAGACAGAAGTGAACATCTACACACTGCTCAATGACCCAGCAGCGCCACTCGCTATCCATGACTGCACAAGCACAAGACTACAATCCTCATTTCAGACACACCATCGGTCCTTGTGCTCCCTGACTGAGAGGACTTCGTTCATCATTTCTAGTTGAATGTTATGAATTTCCCATGTTAAATATCTCGGAGCGGCCTCGTCTCTGTGGGAACTTTTACACCCACGATCTAAAGCAAACTAATATCACCCCCAACTCTGATCCAGTTGTTACAGGTGCATCAGCAAAGATGAAGTTGCTCCATTTCAATATAGCCAGAGATTTAAATGTGACCAAATTAGAACGAGAATTAGACGAGCTGTTTAATTGCCAAATCTGTTTTCGAACAAATCAAACATTCTGCCAAAAGCTCATCCGCTGGTGATACTTTGAGATGAAACTGTAATATCAGACAAAAATGGTATCTGAACGTGTAAGCCAGCCAGTTTATTCAGAGATCATGTGATTGTACTCACAGCTGAGACAATTACAGAGAGTCCTCGCCGAGCCTAAGGGTAATTGCTCTTATCACAGTAAGACCATGTTACACATCGGGCTGTGAGAGACATAGAAAAAGAGAGAACTAGGACAGATGCGCTTAATGACTGAAACACAAAGTCTTCTTTGAGGCGGATGAGAACCCACTACGTATTTATGAAAGTTCTCAAAATGACTCAGACCACAGTAAGTGGAAGTTCAGGAGTGAAAACAGGCCCTGTGTGAATCAAGAAGCTGAGAAGAGCCCATTCAAACCCTCAGAGAATCAAATGGCTACAAACCAAAGCTGTACCAGTGTTTCCCACACACCAAATATGCGAACAGCCTTAGAAATATAAATTATTATACATTTTACTGGATATATAAATGTAAATAAATAAAATTGATTATTTAAAAATCAATTGATTTATCCTATTTTATATTTCTTATTACAAATAAAGGACACACTTAACCCCAAAACTTCCTTCAGAAACAAGCTACATTGCGACAGTCTACAAATTTAGATTCTGCACATATAACCCAAGAGAACATATCAGATATTCAAACCAATAACTTAGTACAGTGCAAGACAAGAGGCAGGGGGATGGATAACTAATAAAAAAAATATATGATCATACACTTGAATACACAACACGTGTGAAGTATCACAGTTATCAATTTGATAAGTTGGATCAGGAATGGGATGCAGTGAATGGGATGGTGGTATCACTTTAACAAATAAATAAAAAAATAAATAAATTGTGTTCCGCACACTGTGCTGCACTGAATCCAGGTAAACATGCTCCCTTTATACTAAGAAAGTGTTCTTTATGTGCAGATGTACTCAGAAAACATGTTGTGACATTTTTACGATAAAAATAAAAGATTGGCCACCCTCTAAACAGGAGGCAGGTACTAAATTCCCTACATTCAATACATATGCCACCACTTCAGGTACAAATAGCTATTGATGAAAATAAACAATCTTCCAGCTCGACTTGATGTTTCTAGTTATAAAACATCTCTGTTCCATTTCCCTCTTATTTGTTAACAGTGACGATGCAAAAGACCCACTCAATCAATCAGAGATTCAAAGCTAAAGTGGAGAGAGGAAAAAAATCTTATGAGTAACAATCTTACACAGTCGCTGAACAATTCACTTTTGTGTCACAGGAAAATGTATTCCCCATTCCCCCAGCTCTCCGTTCTGATCCTGACAAATTGTTCTGCATCAGACAAACTCCTGCCATTAATTATAAAATGCCTCATCAATTTAAATGATTAAATCTGATAAAGGATGAACACGACGCTCCATCTACTCCCAGATACTCAGTCTTTCAAACGAGCTGTACCGCACGCAGCTTCTCTTCTAGGTCCAACAGTAAGTTACTCAAAAACAAGGCTTGGAAATGAATGTTGTACATTATAGGAGGAGAACCGTCACGTAAAATTAAATGATGAAGACGAATTCGCAATCCAAAGTTCCCTTCCAAGGAAGGAAAAATAACGGTCAACAGAAGTAAACCACATGTTTGACAAAACAAATGTTCAAAATAGAGCATATTGATGCTCACACTAGCAGCAATTCCAAAACCACCATGTTCTACTCAGATATGGAAACATATTTTCTTACCCGTCTTGCCTGTCATACCTGTCTAAAGCGATCTATGCATACAGACTTTGTGAAGCATCAGCATACACTACCATTAAAACCGAACTGTTCCTGAAACAACATTCTTCTCAAGATATCCTTAAAAAGCAGCTTCATCCAAGAGATAACTTAACACACAGTCCCATATTCATTCTTCTACAGATGATATCTATTTGCTCTGGTATTAAAGAACATGGGTGTATGGGTGGTGGTGGTGGTGGCATAGTGGGTAAGATACTTGCCTCTAGACCAAGAGGTCATGGGTTCGAATCCTACCTTCAGCACACCACC
>JBBPCW010000127.1:12014691-12030285 GCA_037974425.1 Phenacogrammus interruptus
GAGCTGCCACTATCATGTCATTATTATAAAAGTAACTAGTAAACAGGGAAAGTAACTACAACGTTACATTAAAAAAGCTGAAACTCATTTTTTGTGTCGATGTCACAGCAGCTCTAGTTTCCTGTTATCTGGGGGGGGGGGGTTGATCGGTATCGGAAAAATCGGTAATCGGAATCAGCCAAGAAAATTGCAATCGGTGCATCCCTAATATTTACACACACAAATTTACTCAACACATGATCCAACCAACACTGGGAGGGTGAAGGTGAGCATGTGCTTCCTCAGAGTCATACGAAACCCCACTGCATCTTTTCAAACTGGACAGCAGAACACACTCAGAGGACAGTCTGTTGTGTCAGCTAACAGACGTTAACAGATAAGGGGGAAATGGGGGGCCATCCTACCCACCCAAAGAGAACAAAGTCAATTGTGCTCTCTTGAACTCCCAACCAAGGACTGCTGAGGCACCAATTGGGTTTGAAATCACAATCTCTCGAAGACGACCTACAACTACGCCACCTTACCAGAGGTCAGGAGAAATAATTATTGAGACATATGCATCAGGAAAGCTTATCTTATTGTTCATAAAATGAAATAATTTAAGCAAAATTAGCCCAAAACACTTCCAACACTACCAACAATCATTTTTTCTATAACTCCTATGAACATGGATTTTTACACACTTGGAGTATATCTGACTTGTAAATCCGATTGCCCTGTGCCATCCACATCTTGCTGCTTCTTTGAGAAAGCAGATTAGATTCTTATCTGTTGAATGAGGTGTTCATATGATAGGATCTGTTATGGTGTGGCATTTACTTTCTAGAGCACAACATGAACAAACAACCTCAAAGTAGAAAGGAAATTACATGTAGTTACTGAGTAATAAGCCTGCAGTTAAACTAGATGTTAGATTAAAAGCATTGGACCCATGAAAAAATACTAGTGAACTAATAGATTACCAATAAAATTACTGTTAAATTCAAACTTCATTAACATCTTATCATTAGTGTTTTTACTAACAGTCCTAGGAGTAAAATTCAACCTCAAAGTATAAAGGGAACAATAAGTAGTAGTAACTGGGTAATAAGCCTGCAGTTAAACTGGTTGTTATTGTTTTCTGACATTTGTCAGTATAGATTGTCCTTTACAAAAGAATAGTCTTCTATAGGCTACTGAACGGTGTTTGGCAGTAGCAAAAACAATTATACCGACTTCTCCTGCTCTATTCAGGATGTGATTGTACTGAACTTGTAACAAGTGACTGAAAGTAACCCCTCAGTGCTCTAGTATGACTGTAATAAACATTCCTTTTCCTCCACATTTAACTTGAAAAATAAAGTGTATTTGCCTAGAATGCTTACTTAAGAGTATAATACGAAAGCATTATGTTGTCATACTAAAGCGGAATAGTACTGTGTATAATGTTTCAAGATCATATCCATCAGAAGGTTCTATGACAAGATTCTCACTGCGTCTCTCCACTCAAAAGGTTGACCTTCCTGAGCTGAGGACTTGGAACCATGAGCTGGTTCACTGAGAGATGCAAACTTGATACTGCACATTTTAGTCATAATCATTATTTATTCCACCTAAAAGTATGGAAGCAGCATGATAGTTAGGAAACCCAGAACTACCTTTCTCCGCTTCCAGCTGGTCATTGGTACATGCGTTGTTTGCCTGATAAATGGTTTGCACTACACCTTCAAAAGCGGTTTTATGTATGTATGTATGTATGTATGTATGTATGTATGTATGTATGTATGTATGTATGTATGTGTACACACACACACACAGACACACACAGACACACACAGACACACACAGACACACACAGACACACACAGACACACACAGACACAGAGAGTGAGAAAAAGAACTGCAGCAAATCAAACAACCCTTTAAATTATTAAACAGATCCAGGACAAGTAGGCGACTAAATTCAGCACAGATACTCAGGTGCTGTGCTGTGTTGACATTTGTATCTGTACTGAACTATAAATGTCAGGCAGTGACTCACATAAAAATTTAGAGTATCAGTACGGACCCAGTACACTTTCCCTCAGTGTCAACCATAATTTACAAAAGGGTTGAAGTGAAAAGCGACCACAATGTGTATCCAAGTGTCTATAAGGGACAGTAGACAAGTAAGTTGTAATGATTGTTCATTCTGAGTAAGGGCTTCATGCATCAAATCCTGGTCTGAGGGCTATGGGCTGTCTTTGCTCACCTGTTTGGGAGAATTGGGAAAACCTGTAAATGTTTACACTTAATTCACTTAAGAAAGATTGTTTTTAATCTAGTGTACATACACTAATTTAACATGTAATAAAACCACAAACTTAATTTTATTCTAGGGTACATATGCCCAATGTAATTAACAAAAGAAAGAACAACCAGTGTCTTAACACAAATTATATCCAATACAAAACATTACCTGCCTGTAGTTCTCTCTTGTCAAGGATGGTAGATTTAATAGGTACATGAATACAGTTCATTGAGTACTTGCGGTGAGCGTATAAATACATTTTAGTACATCACTTAACCGGGTAATCTCAGAAATATTTAGCTTCACAAATTGACAAGACCTGTCTGAGTGCACTGAGGGAGAGAGAGATGAACGCAGCTGAACGCAGAGAGCAGCCTCAACGTAATTTCACATTTAAGCAGTTTCAAAATATGCAGCTATGGTGGGCGAAGGTAAGCTTTCAGCCATTTTCCTCATGACAGAATTTCTTCCTATAGCTGGAGTTCTGGGGGAGCTTGAGAGACGCCTTGTTCCACTCAACTGTCAAACAGCCAAGCCAAAAACCTTAAGTGTGGGATGCGAAGCTGTAAATGAAGCTATAACTGACTATTCAGCCACTCTGCCAAGTGAACTTCGGATATCTTCACAAGACATGTTTGACAACCCTTAGCACCACATTTCACCTTCCAAATCACACTGCAAGTAAAATGGATAGAGCTGACAAATTCACACACACACACCCAAAGAATACTAATACACCAATACACTATCTGCCTTTTAGAAAAGATTCAATCAAACCTGTGCTTAATGCAAGCATAATCACCAAATGGAGCAATTTCGATGATTACAGCAAGAAATACTTCAGCAAGCTGCAGTGTGGGAGTTAATGTAGCCACAGCATGCGGCTGTTTTAAAAAAAAAAAGGTTGTTCACATTAACAAAAGTGTGCCACAAGGAAAGAATGTGTCCGGAAGAAAACCTGAAATTCAAAACCTCTCAAATTCTCACCCAAGTCTCGGAATCCTTCTTTCCTACTTCTTCCGCTCCTTGACTGCCTTCTTTCACTCTGTATATCTCGCTGTCATTCACTCGCCTGTCAGCCCACTGGTTCAGCTGCAGGTCAGCGGCTGCAGCAGAAGCACTCTCAGACTAACTACTCTGACTAAGAGCCCAAAAGGCAGCAGCCACTTGAACATAACACAGCAGTAAAGGCCACATCGCATTTATTCTATACTGAGAGCTGCAAGAGGCCAAATGGTATGAACACTTCACCACTCCAACACAAGGGCACAAAAATGCATTGTGTGCATTTCATCATCTATGGCAACAGAATTGCTTGAATACCAAATCAACACCAAACAACGATAATTGTACTGCATCACATGTATCATTACTCTCCAACCACAAGAATAGCATACAACCAAGTCCTGATATACACACTCACACTAAGTTAGTTAACTTCCAAACTTTTGTGAGAACTTTATAAAGAAATGACTCCAGTCCAAATGAAGGGATACAGTCATTTGAAAACAGGCCTAACAGATAAACTAGTATTCATCTTGGCAATCGTAATCATACAGACAAGTGGCAAACTTAATTTCACGTTATACACATGAAAGATTAACTACACACACATGCATTTATGAGTTCCTGCTGGTGGAAGTTTCCTCCCTTTCAAATGATTCTCACAAACTGGAGACTGAAGCGCACTGTTTTATATTGACCTATGCATGAACTATTACAATGGAATTCTGACAGCCCTACTCTCAATATTTACTGTCTGTGTAACATTAAAGGGGACATATTATGCAAAATCGCTTTAGTTATAATAGGTCTATGGGCTGTACAAAACATGTTCATGAAGCTATTTTCACAAAATCCCTCGCATAAGACGACTCACAGTTTTGGTCCCTTTCAAAACATGCCGTTTGGACAGAGCGCCCAGTGTGAGGTCATACTGGGCCAATTTGCACAGAACCACCCCTCATCTGTAAGATTAGTTAAAGATCCGTCATTTTGTCTGCTGGTTTTTACGAGCACGGATAAGGCGAGTGCTGTGGCTACATGCAGAGGCAAGTCACACATGAAGTGTTGTTGACTGCAAAGAACAACACACATCCCTACACTTTCTCCAAGAAGAACTGCGTGGCTTTCATCTCATTTTTGATGGCCATGGCCATGCAACTATCGGTTCCACCTTAAGTATTAAAAGTGGAAATGAAAATTTGAACAAGTAGCTGTGAATAAGGAGCTATCTTCGTGGAGTCGTGGAGGATCTGTATCTACTGTCCGTGACAAGTCAGCAGATAAAGGAGACGCAAGTACTTTCAAATAATGACTTGTGTTTCTATCAGTTAAGTACGAACTAGCTTGTTCGTTTCGTTTCACATCTGTCAAGCAAGCAGCGTAAGGGGTGGGTGGAGCATGGAATGGGTGGGGCGTGGCCAACAACTGCTTATGTGCATGAAAGGGGCAGAGCCCTGAAACAGCTCGTTTTGAAAGGGACCAAAACTGTGAAGAATAAAACTGGTGAGATCTCTTTATGAGAGAGTGACTTAGTGCAAAGAACTTCATGAACATGTTTTGTAGCCCATAGACCTATTATAATTTGGGGTTTTTTTTAAAGTGAGTTTTCCATAATCTGTCCCCTTTAACTGTGCAACACAATTAATTACTGCTAGCGTTCAGAAAAGAGAATGTAACCTGTCGGTCAGGTTATTTTTTCTTAACAGTTTGCAAACCACTGATTAAGGAAACAAGTAAACAGAAACAAGTTTTGTGTATTTATCCTGATAGTCTGTTGTCACTTGAAGGATCATATTTCAGACTACACCTTCTAAAAATCACAGTAAGAACTGAATTAAATCTAGGAACAGAAATGTATCTCTCCGTCTATCTGCTTTATGTCCACCTTATCATAAGTCGCTAGTCCTCCCGAAGGTACACTGCTCTACCAACTCCACCGCAAAACACTTCAAAGACTGATGAGAGGTCTAAAAGCAAACATCAAAGCCATCTGACATCGCTCAGCACTTCCATTTTACAGTAGCTCTGCTTGTAAATAAAGGTGTGCGGTTGAAATGCAGCAGAGATTAAACCAAAACAATCATTACCGGCAACTTCTGAACTGAAATTTACAAGCTGCAAGGCAAAGCGCGACAGTAAGTGCACTCAGACGTGTCAGGGTGCTAGATTTACTCCAAGAGTAAACAAGATTGAATACTGAAAAGCTTTTGACAGAGCAGTTTGGTCAAAGGCTGGGCTTAATCCATTTCCACAAAAGCAGCCTTTAAATCAGGCTGCTAAATTCTAACGCTGTTTACACTCATCTTCCCACTGTCTCTAGAGAAACCATGTTTACTATTGTCTCCGCAGCTCAGATGTCTCAGCTTGCATCTCATCAACGACGGCCTGCGAGTCAATATACGAGAACAGGCTGACAAAAGAACAGCAACCGAACACGCACTGTTTCGAAGGTTTGTCGGCTTAATAGAAACCAAGACGTCTATCAAAGAGTAGATCCAAAGCATTCGACAAGCTTTCTGAAGATCCAGAGGCTGGCTGGTCCACTGGTGTGCCAAAAACATGACTTCAGAACAAAACATGATCTTTGATATAAAGGCACCAACGCAGAAGGCGGCAGACATTTGTATTCAGGACACTGTTACAGTGCATACCATCTGTGTGTGAAATGTCTCCACAGGCATACATTTTCATCAGAAACGACTGCAGCCAAATGTTTCCAGTGGTTACAGATTTCTCCCTTGCTCAACAAGGAACACTGGCCTATTTCTCCATCCAAAAGCGCTCTAAAACAAGAGGCTTTTCAAACTGTTTATTTCATGGCCTGCCACAGCAGCTTGTGTTTGAATAGTCATTCTAAACCCTTGAGCTGCTCTCTCTCAAACCATTCTGTGATGGCTTATTTATGTGTTCCAGGTCATTTTCAAGCACCAATCAGAAGACAGAGGCACCTTTTACCCGTCCACTCGACTCATGGGTTGCAGCCGATGAAAAAGGACCTACACGTGAAACCCACATAAAAATCAAATGTCGATAACGTTCTTTCTGGTTCGGCTTTGGTCCCAAGGCAAACGCTGTATCAATCAGGGCTGCACAAAAACCTATGGTGCGGAATAAACATGAAACCACCCAGACACTACGTGCACCGAGCGCAAAAAACCTGCCTCTCAGTTCAGCCTGAAATCCAGGAGGCTGGCAGCACTCTCAAAGCCATCCTTGTTGAATAAAAAACGATGTCTGAGAAAGCAGCTCAATCTTCTTCCTTACTCTTTCACTGCACCAGAATCCAGTTGGGCTCCAGCCAGGGAGCAGCATGATAACAAAATGTCAGTGCGCGGGAAAGTGACTTAGCAGACCTTATCCTCAGATCACCTCGCTGCACTCAACAGCAGAGCAGAAATCTGCACCAGGCAATTTCTCCCCAGGAAGCTCTGCCAGGTGACGCAGCCTCTAATGCCAAAATGATTTCGGTGACCTATCAAATCTGACAAGCAACTGATGCAAATAATGGCGCTGTGAATGTTTTCATACATGAGGAGCGGCTCACAACTGCAATTTCTCAAGCCATCAGATTATCATCTAACTTCTGGTTGGTCCGTTTCTACACTTCAAATTACCCACAGCAAAACAGCCAATAAAACGGAGCCCATAATTCAGTTTGACAAATCTAGTCAATCTAATCTTTCTAGAGCAAACTGAGTGAATGGTCCTCAGTGAAGCACTGGAGACGTTTTCAGCCCCTGGGCTCATTCTATTAACTGATACACAACCTGGTACCATCGCAAGCAAAGCATTAGTTAACACCAGCTGCACTTAACATTTGAAAACTTTGTGGTGGATTGACCAAAAGACAATCTATATCATCTATTAATTGATATTTTAAACAAATCATTTGGTAACTGAGTAATAGGAACATCTCGAAACAAATACAATATTCCAAGCTCTAAAATGTGAGTATTTCAATCTCATTTGGGTCTGAGGTCAAACTGTATATCATGAGGATGAACACAGTTCATCAAATGTGCTTAAATGTTTAGCTGCTGATGTCCTATCTTGTTGAAAATTAAACAATCGTGTGCAAGTCATTCGATTTTAGAGATACAGCAACAAATAATCAAATCAGTTAACATACAGAACAGTGTATGAACATGTAATATATGTGTATATACGATCCTGTTCTCATTTAACATGACTGCCAGTGATCACGCACACATGGATGGATTCTATAAGAATCTCATGCTATGGACAAACCCTCTCAAACGAGAAGCGTTTTACCCAAAACAAGCAATGGACCACCACAAATGGCCCTTTAAGATCAGTAATGTCAGACTACAAGAGGAGAAAAAGAACTCAGAGATTTATTCAACAAAACCGTCTCCACCTAAAAGAAGAATGTTTCTGCGAGAAACATCACATGTCCAAATACCAAGAAAGAATTCATTTAGAACATCTCTCCTAAAGAAGCTGTCATTTGAAAGCATGTGCAACACATGTGGTTCATTTCACGTCCATGAATCTTGGGTTTTATTGCATTTTTCCCCCACATTCCATCATGATAAACACTGCGCCACTCTGGCCAGCTCTGCATGTGTTGCCACACAAAGACGTAAATTACACCTTCCTGATAAGCCCTGCGTTTCAGCAGCTTCAATTTTTTTTTACAAAATTGCATATAATTCAAAGCGCACTTATCAGAGTTGGCAGAAAGCAAACGCAGAGACCTAATGGATGCATTCTCACTCACGGTATCATTTGAATGCAAGCAGGTGTACAACCCACATACGACTGCACGTAAGATTGGCATGAGTCTCTTAGCAATGGAAATTGGGCTTTGAAAATTCAGACAGCATTATGATTGGGAAGTCATCTTGGAATTACCATAATTACGAGCTTCTTGCTAGCGGGAGAAACCTTCACGTGTCACCATAATTACTAGTTCGAAACTTTGTCGAGAAAAAACGCCGTTCCAGAAGTCAAAATCCCTTGTGAGCTCTCCAGCTCCTTCAAAGGCTTCCCTCTCGGCTAAACGGGAACATTCACTCACGCAAACAGAGCCGCGTCTCTGAACACATCCTACTGCTTTTCTGTGTTCACAGTTCTTAAAACATTTCAAACTCAACAAATTTCAGACAGGGGATGCTCCTGGTGAGCCCAGTTTTACTGAGAAGAGTCAACAATATCTAAAAATTAGCATTAATGACATCACATGAAGCATATATGTTGTTTTCACTCGTTTTAAAATGTGTTTTATGTGATCGGATCACAAAAACCTGATGTTCGTTCGTCTGCAAGGTCTCCAACTGACCACTTACTGCTAACTTCAGTTGGACAGGTTTTACAGTCACGCTAACAATGCAAAAATCTCAGCTTGCAGGAGTTCAACTCACAGTTAGAACCCAATTTAAAACTGAGAGACAGTAGTTTAGTTGAAAACATTCAATTTGCAGTGTTTCGTCATCAGTGTTTTAGACAGCTATATAGCTGGAGATCTCCATCAGGAGAATCACCTGTTAGTACCACACCTCCTTCCACAGGACCCTCACACAACACTCAGTCCATGTCACCAAAAACAACAGGCAAATTATGCAGCCAGTCCACTCTAGACTGCTTATTGCTGACTTCAGGCTCCTTTTCAAATGTTTTGTTTTATGCTGCTACTTAAGCATTGGAGCAGCATCACATTATTTACACCTGCATTCAGCGCTTCCCACTTGTGATCCGCTTACCCAAGATGCAGTTTAATACCAAGTGTAAACAGGTCTATTTTAACAGCGCTGTAAAATTACATATCCATCTCCAGCCTGGGAAATCATCCCACATTTGCACAAACCAGAGAAATACACTACATACACCAGGCAATAACAAAGTGGACTCAAAGCACAATTGGCATTTCTTAGCCTTTTGGCTTCTGGACAAATTCTAACAGGGCTAATCACAATTCGGTACATCTACTGATGTTTACAATACAAATGTCCAAGAAAAGAGTTTTTAAACACAGCTGGATGACTTGTTGAGAGCGTATCTAGAGTACACATTTTTAGGAAAGCAGAGCAAAGTGTTTCAGCTCAGTTTCAGTATTGTATAAAATGAGCAGAAGGTAAAGTGTCTATTTGTCATGTGTGAACACACCACACCACACAGTATAAATAATGTAAAATCCTTCTTCTGCTTTTAACTCATTCACCAAGTGAAGCAGCAGGCTGGCAGGACCACAGCACCTGGAAACAGTGTTTGGGAATGGTACTTTGCTCAAACCCTTTGATTGCAGGGACAACTCCCCTCAGTAAGAAATCCACTCGCCAAATGCAGCAGTGGGAAGCCACGAACACCGTACATATTTGTGGGGAAAGTATCTTGCTCAAGGGTACCTCGGTGGTGCCAAGTGACAGTCCTGGGATTCAAACCCGGGACCTTCTGATGGCAGGGGCAAATCCCTAACACCAACCCACAGCTGCACTTCTAACTGGCATTATTTGGAGCTTGAGGGGGGTTGCAGGAGAGACACAAGGACAGAGTAATCATGTGTTCTTCCCTAATAGAATATCTTCTGAAAGCTGGGGACTCTAGTTAGAGGGGTCCCTTCAAATAAGTTGAGACCTCTGTTAACAGACACTTTGAGGGCACTGGAGGTATGGGGAGAGGGGAGACCTTGTAAATCAGCCAGACATGCTCTCCTCTCCAGTATCCTATAGGAAACTGAAACACACGCTGGGTCTGGGTGTCTTAGCGGAGCTAGCTCACAGCTAACCACGAAACGTGACAAAGCCAAGGGCAACGGACACTCCTCAAGAAACCAGACCAGCAGACACAAATTCTGCTGTTTCTCACGGTCTTCTTGAACAGCAGGACACACTTACACAGTCTAGTAACAGCCCCTAAAACCCAATTTAACTTAGCAAGTGTCGAGACGTCCCTTGTGTCTTTATTTCCCTGCATCTAGCTAACAGACACACATGCAGTGTGTCAAAGAATAGAGCCTAGCAACGACGAACAGCGCGCTTCAAAACCTGTCGTTTACAAACACACACACACATTTAGACTCTGGTCTTTATGAAGCCCCCCTTCTCAAGTTTTCAAACAAAAGAGTTTCAACAAAACAGAAATAAAAACACGAGGAGAGACACGGACTCTCTACTAGCCTGCTCGCTAGCCTGCTAACGTGGGCTAGCTCGTTAGCCAAGCACTGCTAAGGGGCTAACGACTGATAACAAGACTCTCGTTTAAAAGGGGAGAATAAAAACATTCCTAAACACAAAACAGGGACACTCACCCCGCCTGTAGACCCCGATTCAGCGGGAGGTTATGTGCACTCCATAGATCCGGGTGGTAATGAGGGGAAAGCTGAACTAAATGAGGCTCGGAGTGGCTCTATTATGCAGACAGATCAATCAGAGAGCTCCACACACACATCCAGTTCGGTCAGTTCATCCAGATCCAAATCAGATCAGACCCAGATCCAGGTGCAGATCTCACACTGTACAGCACCGGCGGCACCGGGCATCCCCCGCTCCTCCCCGCTCCGCTCCGAGCCGAGCCCAGCCCAGCCCTCTCCCACAGCACGACAGTTCAACACTCTGGATGTGGAGGATAAACTCCGGAGGTTCAGGAGGTTGTCCTCCCGCGGGCTCCTCGCTCTGCTCCTCAGTCAATCTGGAACATGATCTGAACGGTTGTCCGGGCACTCACACACTGATACACTCTAACATAGGACTGGAGATCAGGAAAGACCGGACCAAACACCCACCCGGACCGGACTGGGAGAAGCGGAGACCCGGCACGGATTACAAACTGGAACAGGATCACACAGGGGAGCTATGTACTAACTGACTGATTGACTGACTAATCAGCCGTCTGTCTGTTTCTCTGTCGCTTTGTCTGACAGTCTGTCTGTCTGACTGTCTGACTGCCTGTCTGTCTTTCTGTCTGACTGTTTGTATGTGTATCTGTCTGACTGATGTCTACCTGACTGCCATGTATCTGTTTTTCTCTCTGTGTTTCTGTGTATCTCACTGACTGTCTGTGTGTATGTCTGTCGGTCTCTCTGTCTGTCAGTCTGACTGTGTTTTTATTTGTGTATACTTTCTTTCTTTCTTTTTTGGAATTCAAAACAAGTTGTTATTTGTTTTTTTTTTCTCTATTTTCTTCTGTCTTTCTTTAAAATTCCAAACAAGCAGTTTTATTTGTGTTTTACATTTTTTGGGCCTTCTTTTTGGGCCCATAAATGAACAGATAAGCCACTGGGTCACAAGCAGCATTATAGAATGCACATATGATCCAATAATGTTATAATAATGCTTTTCCATAAGCATTATTGAATTGCTGCCATTACAAGGCTAGAGAGAGTGTTCAAACACTCTCTGGGAAAATCACAACCTATTTTACTATTATCATCAGAAATCCCTTTGGCCTCCAGTAAGAAGAGTATGCTTCCTTCCCCTTTTTAAAATGACTGACTAATCAGCCGTCTGTCTGTTTCTCTGTCGCTTTGTCTGACAGTCTGTCTGTATGACTGTCTGACTGCCTGTCTGTCTTTCTGTCTGACTGTTTGTATGTGTATCTGTCTGACTGATGTCTACCTGACTGCCATGTATCTGTTTTTCTCTCTGTGTTTCTGTGTATCTCACTGACTGTCTGTGTGTATGTCTGTCGGTCTCTCTGTCTGTCAGTCTGACTGTGTTTTTATTTGTGTATACTTTCTTTCTTTCTTTTTTGGAAGTAAGAAGAGTATGCTTCCTTCCCCTTTTTAAAATGAACTAAATAAGTCTTCTAGTTTCCCTTTCACTGACACTCACAGCGCTGCTGGGAAAATGCATGCAGATTCATGGCAAGAACCCAAATGATGGCCATCAAAAGTGAGCTCCGAGGCTTTGAGAGAGTTGAAGACAGTTTATTCGCTAAGGTTCCCTCAGCAAAGCAGGCGTCATAGGAGGTCTTTGTCGCAAGTGAAATCAGCCAGCAGCTGCAGGGGAAGCAAAAGAACCTGTCGTTATGACAAGCAAACATGTCATACTATTTGTCATACACCAGGAGAAGATAAACTCTCATGTTTACTCTGCTTTTGTGGCGAGGAAGCTGCGGGGAATTGAGGCATTCTGAGCTAGTTGCCTGGGCTACCAGGATATGCTAATGTTGGATTGGCGTGTGTGAGAGAGGAAGAGAGAAAGAGAGAGAGAGAGAGAGAGAGAGAGAGAGAGAGAGAGAGAGTGAGAAAGAAAGAGAGAAAGAATCTCTGTAGCACTCAGGGACCGAGAGAGGCCAAGGGAAGCTGAATTAATGAGATAATTTTCACACAGTGAGGTTGGCAGTCAGGTCCACCACTTCATCTTCCCATTGCCTCGACACTTTCACACTGACTTAGCTACTCAGTCACACAGAACCCTCCTCCATTTTTAAAGCCCCGTCATTTTCCCACTGTGCTCGCATAGGCGCTCGGAGCAGAAAGTGAAATAAATATTCCAGTCTATTGGAAGCAATCACACCTTGGCAGATTTGAAAACCTTATTTTGGGATCAGCACAGCTGGCCTTCTGCACTGCTGCCTGCTGCCCATCAGCTACAGTATTTATCCGCCACGGCTCTGTAGGTTTCAGGGCTGGCTTTCAAACAGCACCGTCTGCTATCAGGGGAATCAATCTGAAGGCAAACGATCAGCTTTGTCAGTGACATACATTCTCCTTTTGTCATTTTCAGAAGCCAGTGACAGATCTATGGGTTTGATTCACGGTGCCAGCGCCTCTGATTTGAGCCTGTGGGGCCTTAACAGGTAAAAAAAAACCCACACATTTATTAAAGAAATGCCCTGCAAAGCCAGCGCATATCTTTTTTCTTTTCCTTCATTTTCTTCTTTCTGATTGCATTTTTTAATCAAGGCATGTGTCACAGCCAGGAGACGGAGACACAATTTACATTTTCATTTTTATTTCGGTGGTCAGGCAAGGCACTTGCTATGCTAATTAATCAGTAATTGTAATGAGCTGTAGGAGGATAAATTCGGAAAGACTAATGAAGTGGACAAAGGCGAACACACGCTCTCAAGTCGCCCCTGCCTTTTGTGCCATCTGCGAATGCATTCTCATGGTAAACCGCTTCGTTTCATGCTGCCCCCGTTTCCGCGCTACATATACATTGCAGATGTTCCATTCTGTCATCCCTCTCTGGCATAATTTGACAGGGAAGCACAACAAAAGCTTTAATAGCACATTCTGCATGCTGTTTTTTTTCAGTGAGGGAACACCAGGATGAAAAGCCAATCAAAAGAAAGCAGCAACAAACCTCCTATTACATTCAAATGACTCGCTGTGCTGCCACATATGGAGTACACTGTGTGCTGGCAGTTTGTATCGCAGTCCTAAACAAATGGGGGCTTCACTGCCTTTATCCACATTATACACATCTAAATTAGACATAAATATGTATGTTGGAGAGCAGTGTTGCCTCAGAAGAAGATGCTACAAAGAGAAACCTGCATATCAAAGGCTAGTGGGGTGAGATAATGTGGTTCTTCCAGACAAATACTCCTCTTGAAGTGAAAATGATAAATAAATGAACAAAAGCAGCATTGAAAATGTAAGAATGTTATGTTCAAAGTTGGTAAGGAGACAAAAGCAATTTGGACGAGTGGATTTGGTGTTTTGGAGCCCCAGGTAAAGTTGTGTCTGGAGGCCCAAATCAAAGACGAATGGAAATATTTACCTTGTAGTGTTTCTTACTAAAGTCCGAATTTGCTTTTTTACGCCCTTCTTCTGACTTGTTTTTCAGCTACAAAATGAAATTCATATTCAAACAGCAACATCTACATGCCAGTAAAAGAAGATTTCCACTGTTCACACATCCAGCCTTTGTGTTCTCGTGTATGGAGCATTCTTTGTGAGAAGCCTGTAGGCTGTTAGCTGCTTCAGTAGGAGAGGTATGAGTCCCATAGATGTGAATTTCACATTATTCACAGCAAACTGAACTAAAAAAACTGAGCCGATTTTATTCATTTGTTTTAAACAGCTTTAACAATGACAGGTCTCCATGTATTCAGTCATCCTGCAATTTCCACTCAGTATCTGGAAATAAGTATATCCTAATGATCTCTCACTGTACACGCTGATTATACGAATCAAAGGCTTATTGCTTCCCACATACAAGCTGCACTCCCCTTCACATTCTTACTATGAAATGGCCATTAAATGCCAAGGCTAAAGCATATTTGTACAGTAAAGTAAGTAGAGCCACTCTTTATTCATCATTCTTTTAATAATTCCCCTTTAGCAGATACCCAAGCCAGCTTTGGAAGCGTTACTTAAATGATTAAAGGTAGGACTCTCCATGTGGTGTGCATACGCACAAAGGTCAGGGTGCTTTTTTTTAGTGTGGCAAAAGGGGAGAAGAATTAAATGGTTATTTTCTTGATTTATGTCTTTGACCTTATTAGAAATCATCAAGTATTGGAAAACCCAGAGTGGGGGGAGTGTCAACCAAGCACATTACTGAGACAAAAGCTGGTCTGGGATCAGTTACTCCACTCATTTCACACTCAAACTCTTCTGAGCTAATGAAGAAACTGCTCTGAGATCGTTACACGGATGGCGTAATTGTTTTTCACCATCTGGCTGCTAGGTGAAGCCATGCACGAGGGGTTGTCGGCAGGTCGCTATGCCATGTGAGCATCTTCCTGCGGTGTGTTGACACATTCTAGTCACTTGACCAATCACAGCGCAAAAAGTACGCAGTTGGTTTTGACAAAGAGAGGTTGACAAAGAAAGTCAAGGACTGATTCATCCGCTGTGTGAAATTAAAACACTGCACTGCAAACAAGCACAGCGCATACACATCGACGAGTCTAAACATCATGATCGCTCACAAATGAAGTGATTAAGGTTGATTATCTCCTTCCAACAGTGTGTGTCATGGACCGCGATATATTAGGCGATAAGCCAATAGTCACTTTTCAATGAGGTCCAAAGAGCATGTCATAATATATGCCAGACAACTGAGCTGAAGCATCTCTGGCAGGGTGCCGGGAGCCCAATAATCACTTCAGGGTGACCTTGAAGTTTTAATGCTGACAGTGTGAACATAATAATATACTATGTGTGTTTTTAGTGAACTGCTCTAACCCTAAATGTAACCATAAGAATGATCCCAGTAAGCTTTGGGGGGATCTTTTTCAGTTTTGCAAAATGAAACAACATTTCCACTGCTCCTGACACTGACAGGTTTTTCTACAAAGTCATTTTGTCTAGAAAATGTGTGGAGGGGGGGGAGGGGGGGGGGGGGGGGGGGGGGGGGGGGGGGGGGGGGGGAGGGGGGGGGGGAGGGGGGGGGGGGAGGGGGGGA